>PVIJ01001537.1:0-194436 GCA_004024925.1 Scalopus aquaticus | reverse complement strand
ATAAGTGCCTTTTGAGCTCTTCTGCCCATTTTTTGACTGGGTTATTGGCTTTGTTTTTGTTGAGTTGTGTGAGTTCCTTGTAAATTTTTGTTATCAGTCCTTTATCAGATGTATTGTGTGCAAAAATCTTTTCCCAGTTGGTAGGGTGTCTGTTAGTTTTGGTTAATGTCTCTTTTGCTGTACAGAAGCTTTTTATTTTTATTTATAATACAAAACACTTCATCTTGCGACACAGTATACACATCAGTATAGCACATGACAAAAACTAAAATTTCTTGAAATTTTACTTGTTCTTAATATGCTCTGAGCACTCTGTCATCTCCTATTTTATTCTACATGATTTTATCACTTCTTCTCTTATTTATCCCTCTAAAGCATTTGAGATGACCAATTGTACTGTCCTCTTACAAAATTTCTCCTTCCTTGAATGAATGTGAATTCAGTTTTTATCACACCTCATTGAAACTTTCTCCTAAGTTAAGTCCTTCATTGCTCTTTTCTGCTACCATTATGAACTATTGATGTTCCTCAGAATTGCATCTTGTTCTTCTAACACATTTTTGCAGGGAGCTCATCCACTCTTGGGTTTTAAATACCATCTGACTGTTCCTGAGACTGTTTCTCCATTTACCCACTCTCCTTTGAGGATCTGGAAGTATCAGCATCTCCAATGGAGCACCACAGGCACTTTATACTCGATATAGCCAAACTGAACATTTTAGTCCAGCAAATACAGTGAGGAAAGTCATGGGTTCCAGCCTGGGTTGGCAAAATTGACAATATCCTCTAGACCAATAATTCACAATTTTTAGTCTCAATGATACCAAGAGTTCTTGTAGTTCTACTTGTTAGAGAATGAAATTGAAAATTAACATTATTATTTATGATCTGCAATGATGAATATGATTCCTTATTATTATAATTCAGAATATGCTATGCAATTTTGAACATTTCATGCTCTAAACCAAAGTATGAACATTACCATATCCTCAATATAAAACCACCTAGAATCCAATGTTTCAACTCTGATTAAGGTTCCTAAGCCCAGGCTGACATCTATATTCCCCATCAAGTCCTGTAAATGCCAGGGGCTCCTTTCCCAAGAGTCCCAGTCCTGTTCTGACAGATAATAAAGAGGGACAATTTCATATGTCTATCTAGTCTATGGGGGAGGACAAGCTGTTCCATGCAAATGGACTATTAAATTATGAACTTATTTGCACAACAATAGAATCATCATGCAAATTAGGGTCACCCAATTTATTAATTTTTCTTTTTCTCTATTTTGGTTATTTTGCCCCCTCAGGTGCAGAAAATTTGGATCAATTCCAATTTGTTTGATTGGATTTTTTTTAATAAGCTCAAAAAATATCAAGCAGTTCTTTTAAGCTTTTTTAGTGCTCTCTACAAGGGCCAAATCAATTAAGCAAATTGCTTTTAAAAAATAACCTGCCAACTAACAAACCTCTTCCTACTTCAGAAACAGTATATGCCAAGTTTTACAGAGCAAATTTTTCTAGTTGAATTACAAACTATTCGGAGCTGGAGGTTTAAAAGAGAAATGCTGACATGACCTCAGAGCCAAGGTAACACAGGAAAGGGCGGGTCCAGTCCAGCAGGGCTGTTGACAGCAGTTTCGGAGACACACCAAGCCAATGGCTCTGACTCAGATGATTTGTGCATTCAGTGGGGCACTCAGATTAAAAGTATATCTACTCTTACTTATAAAAACAAGGTATTTTTCTCTCCTCTTTAGTTTTCTTAAGTAAATATATGTGAAATTTGGAACACATGAGCCAAAGTTCTATGGTTTTCTATTTCCCCTTTGTTTGCCTCCTCTTGTTTCACCTACCATTTAATAAACAGTAGCACAAGAACAGTAATATGTAAGGAGAACAAACAGAGGACATAGGAAAGGTGGAGAAAAGTTAGATATATAAGCAAGAAAAAGTGAGTTATTGATTTTATTGACTGGTCTGTTAACTTCTGACATTGCAATAAAGCCTTATTTATTTGTATACAGAAGACTCAATTACATAGATACATATCATTTTAACAACTCGGTTATTTACAGGAGAATTGCAGCTTCATAAATAATATAGACCTGGAATTTCTCAAGCTGATCTTTATCCACTGTTACCTAAGGAAGTTGTGATGGTTTCCATATACCTCTACAGGGCCATTAGAACAGCATTACAATAGGCTGAAAGAGAAGAAAGAAGGGGGGTTGGGGAGGTGGCAATGGAGCCAGAATGAACTAAAGACAGGAGCTTCAGCCCTGCTGTAATATACAGTAAATAATCTGAGGATAATGAGATCCCAGACAGAGCTGTAGAACTGTTCTCCCTTCTGCCTGCACAGGAAAGCTGTCAGTGAAGACAATTAGGTTAAAAGATCCGTATCTTTAAACTGAGATTTTCTTTGTAGAAGTCATGAAGATTATATTCTAGGTTTTATTTTTTAAAACATGAAGGAAATGCCTCAGTGGAAGTTTTATAAGCATTGGATCAAGTGTTTCCAAACATCTATTGATGAGCGAATTGGTATAATGCAGCTATACCTCCCGGCCCTGCCACTGGTTCCCTTGGGTTCTCTAGAGCCGTGTGTGTGTGTGTGTGTGTGTGTGTGGTTTTTTTTTTTTTTTTTGGGCGGGGACAGGGGGGTTGGGGGTTGCTCCTGAAATAATCTTTTGTTTAACTATTAGTTTAATGAATAGATTATCTGCTAGGATGTAAGCCCCCGAGGCCCAGGGACTATATCTGATCATCATTCAGTAAATATTTGCTGGGAATGAGTGAATTAAGTAATGAGGAGAAGTGGAACAATATTATTTTTGATGGGTCACTAGCATCTTGAAAAATACTGTCCACCTAGCAAAAACAGAGAATGAATGACCAAAGCTAGTGTTGGCATCTTAAGTTTCAGATGAGGTGGCTGGAATTCACTGCCAGTAGTAGACTTGGAACTTAGACTCTGGTCTTGGGACTCAGACTTCCATAAAAACAGCTCCCAAATGAGTAAGGACTAGAGGGTTACAGAGATACAAGACAGATAAAGGGCAGTTGCGAGAAAGTGATCATTTCTTGGCTATTGTGAATAATGCTGCATGAACGTGAGATTGAGATCCTGATTTCAAATCTTTTGGGTACATGCCCAGAAGTGAGATTGCTGGATATTATGGAAGTTCTATTTTGAATTTTTGAGGAACCTACATTCTGTTTTCCATAGCAAATGTGCCATTTTACCTTCTTATTAACAGTGTACCAATATCTCCCTATCTTTGCCAGTATTTATTTTTTTAATAATGGGTATCCTAGTAGTGTGAGATGATATCCCATTGTTCACAATAGCCAAGATATGGAAACTAATGTCCATTAACAGATGAATGGATAAAGAAAATGTTATATATACATAGAGTGAAATACTATCCTATCTTAAGATAGAAGGAAATTCTGCCATATGCTGCATGGATGAACCCAGAGGACACCATACTAAATGAAGTGAACCAGTCACAGAAGGACAAATATTGCATGACTCCACTCATATGAAGTATCTAAAATAGTCAATCTCCTAGAAACAGAGAGTGAATGGTGGTTGCTAGGAGCTGCGAGGAGGGGGAAAAGTAGATTTGTGTTTAATGGATTTGTTTCAGTTAAACAAGATGAGCAAGTTCTATATGTACAACTTTGTGTCTGTAGTTACCAATACTACATTGTGCACTTAAAAATTTATTAAAGGATTGGGGCTCAGAACGGGGGAGAGGGGAGCGCAGGAGACTGTGGTGACGGTTCACGGGTGAATTGGTGGTGGGAAACCTACAGGGAATACACAGTAATGTAAAAGACATAAATAAAAATAACAATTAAAAAAATAAAAATAAAAATATTAAAAGGTAGTGATCTTATTTTAAGTATTCTTATCACAAGACAAGGGAAGGAAAGAAGAGGAGAAGGGAGAGAAAGGGAAATGGAAAGGAAAAACCCAAGAAAATAAACCTGAATCCAGGCCAAATTGAGCAATCACTTGCTACTTGCTTACCTATAAGAATTGTCACTGCCTCCTGGTAGCTGTTATCTACCTGGTCTTCTTTTATTTGCTTATTATCAGAGTCCACCTATGTATACATCCATGCTTATATTCCACTTAAGAGCAGAGTTCTTTTTGGACTCATGTTCAGATGCCACCTCACCCATGTGTAGATAAGCTTTTTCTGGCCAAAGTCATCATGATCAGACATTGCCCTGAAAATCACACCTCCAGTCCTACAAGTGTAATTCTTTTTATTCTGTTCCAGTGGTTCACACTTAACTGTGTGTCCCTCTGCCCTGGGGTCCATCTTCCATGTCTGAGCCATGAGCAGTGCCCGTCATCCCTGCCCAAAGAGCCTTTGCAAACCAGTAGAGGAGTTTGCTAGTTCTGCTCCTTCCCATCTCTGTGTTCCCCTCCTGAACCACCTGGGGGTTCTGTCCTGCCTTTGAGGCATTGAGAGTGTTGATGCTAACCTCAGCATCTTCTCTCATCGTCTCAGATCTAACAGCCTCCTTTGCACTGCCAATGCAGCCCGATAGAGGCTGCCTTCCTGCCCACCCATTCATTCCCCTCTATTGCCCTCATGTCAGAACTCTGCTTTCCATCTCAGAGGTCAGGGTCAAGTGTGGGGGCCTGTCATGGGTTTGCTCAATGGTCAGATTTACAGGTGTCATTACCATCAGTATGTATGATGGACAGGAATCAGGACAGACTGGCCAGCTATCCCTGTGGTCTGAGTGCCCAAGAGAGCAATTGGAGCAGACGAGGGGCTACTTGCCGGCAATACTGAAATGCAAGACTTGGAATTTGGTAGCTGGCTGCCTCTAGGGGTGAAACATAGTGACTGGCAAAGGTAATTTAGTGATTTGCTTTTTGAGCATGTGTGATTAGGGGACAGTTGAATGGGAATTATGATGTTAGGAGGAACCAGAGCTTTCGAAAGTTTTTGTGGATCTGTGGGAGATGTGCTGTTTATAAATATTGGATGGAAGTCCAGAGGAGATTTTAGATGTTGTAATTTATATTTAGAAATTATCCTCTTTCTCCAGTCTTCCTGCATTTTTTCCTATACCTGAGATCATTCTCCTCTATTGGTCATGTTTGTCTGATTTTATAAGATTTCGCAAAGCATCCCCTTACTAAAAGGTTTCCTCTGTGATCACCTGCTTTCGTATTGCCTCTTGATCAAGATCATTCATGATTATACAATCATATATTGATGTCATTTATAACAATACTCCAATAACAATTGATAATGAAAGCCACTTGTTGCACATTTATTATGTGCCAGACATAATGTTGACCTGTTTTCATTTAGTAACCTCTTTCAATCTCGCAATTATTATGTGGGTTCTATTGCTACCTCCATTTTACAATTGAGGAAACTTAAGATCAGAGAGGTTGAGTAACTTACCCAAAGTCACAAATATGGCACATGTGAAGTAAAGTTGAAAATACAAGTTATTCTGAATCCACTGTATTATCAAAATGCTATTTTTAAAGATTGCCATTCTCTTCTTTCTATTAGTTCTGGTTATGGGATACTTAACCCATGGTGGGTTTTCCTGATTTTTTTTTATGATCTGGCTTTCTAAACCCATGTGACTGACTCACATTCCCTTTATTTTTTTTTAAGGATTTATTTATTTATGCATGCAAGAGCGGGATGTAAGCCAGAGGTATGGGGGTGGTGAGAGGATAGAGGAATTCACCAGAGACAGAGTGGGGAGCAGAACAGGCAGATCCACTGAAATACACTGCTGAGAGGAGCAACAGGCAAGACAGGAGAGGTCTGCTGTGACATGTGGAAAGCTCTCTGGCTGGGATAGAACTTGTGCTGCAGTGGCTGTGATAGCTTCATGGGCTGAGAGTTAACCCTTTGCTCCACCAGGGAGGCCCCACATTCCCTTTCTTGATAAAAATGCCACCTAGAAATATATGGTTATATTATCCCCAGAATCATACTACATCAGCATGGCCCTATTGATCAGTATTAAGTCTGGACTAAGATACCAGTCTCTGCTTTATAAACCTCCTGAAAGATAAAGCTGTCAAACAGGCCAACCAGAAATTTATCAGATGATCTACTTTCTGCAGACACTTCTAGGAGAAACAATTCACTACCAAATACGTTTTCTTTACAAAAATTCTACAATTAGCATTAGCATCCACACCTTTCATCCTACTTACGGTTTATTACAGGTCCTCAAGATAAAATTTTTACTTTTTGACTGAGTAAAAATAAATTTTTTTACTTTTTGACTGAGCTCTTAGTAAGACACACAAGAGCTCTTCTGGCGCCCACAGGAGACTTGATGCCACCCCCACCCCCGTGGCATACATGGAGCATCTATCTCAACCAAGGTCACACTCACCATGTTGGTTCAACACAAAATTAAGATCACTCCATAATCTGAAGTAAAAAAAAAAGAACATTATCCAAACCACAAAGTAACCCAATAATCATCATCCTGGCTAGTATCAGTGAAAACCAATTACAGTTTTTACTTCATTTTTCTGCCTTCTACTAACCATCACTATAGTTTATAGATTAAATCCAAATACTTGCAAAATCTACGTCTTGCATTTTCATTTGACTTTAGAGTGGTAGGATCTAAATATTCAATCATAAAATTACCCCACTTCCAGATAGCACCCACCCCAGAGCAAAGTTCCATATCCTCGGACTCTATCCATAATCACTTTAAACAAGCCCAAATCCTGTAAGCTGTCCCTTCTCATTGTGACACCTCATGGTTCTCTGGTTCCCCTTGGTGTGAGTTCTCCCTCATTTCTGTGAGTCAGCAAATAAAAATTAGTTCAACTACATGGTCGTTTTTGAAGGAAGCACATTTGGCTGAAGCACATACCCAGGTACTCCTCATTGCACACATCTTAGATTTGTACATAATACATAGATCTGTTTACAATGCAGCCTGGGGTTGAAAGAATCCAAGACCTTGACCAGACTTGGGTTTAAATCCCACCTTCTCCTCCTGTTTTTTTAAATAAGTTGTAGATTTGGGTCAATTACTTAAATTTTATGAACCTGAATTCTAGTATCATAGGGTTATGATAATGATTAAATGAGGTGACGTGTAAAATATTTCAGTTTGTTACTAGTCTCTTGGCTGCTGCGCTATAACTTCAAGCTTCTTACTCATACCTTTTGATCAAATCTGTGTCTTTCCAACAAGACATCTTACCTAACTAACGCATTCCAGTTATAAAATCTAACCAAATCTTGAGGATATTTTAGAGAGTGTATGAAAATTTCCAGTTTATTCTATTGCCTACATTCTGTCCCAAATTGTATGACTATATAATAGTCAAGGAGCTAATGTATTTCATTCATTCTGAGACCACAGCTTTCCCTTTTATATCTCAATATAAGACATCTTAAAAGGAAGGTTTGTAATAAAAATTGGGATTGGCATGTCATTGGCAATGGCATGTTAATTGGCAGTTTTTTTCTTTCCTAGTGAGATATAAAATATTCATGAATTCTGCATCAATAACATCCTATATTTGATGAAATACGCTATATATCTTTAATTGATTGGACACCTACTATTTTATCTTTTCACCATTATAATTAGCAGCTTGCTCTGTTTCTTATTTCTCTTTTGATCCTACCATTCTAAGTCAAATGAAAATATAAGAAGTAGATTTTGCAAGTATTTGGATTTAAAATCTTTAGTTACAATCTATGTCCTAGTGATAGTAGACATACTTTTATATGAGCACTGACACAGATCCAAAAATAAGCTAATAGAACAAATGGAAATTGCCTCACATTTGATACTGTCATGTAGGGAAGTTAAAATAATGATAAAAGATAATCGAACAAGTTCTGTGACACTTTTGTTCTATTTGACTTTAAGTGGAACAAAATCTTCAGAACAAGAGGACAACAAAATAATACTTTACTAAAATGATGAAAGAATATGACCTAAGTCTATTAGTGATATAACTCTATGAATGCACTCAAGTTAATAGCATCTTTTAGCAATGGATACTTTTTCAATTACAATAATACTAAGAAATATAGTCTAAAAGAAGAATGGTCAGTAACACATGAATTGGGCTAGCTTTTTAGCTCTTTGGTTCTTTGTAACCAACTCTTAGGGAGAAAAAAGAATCTAATCAAAAATCTATTGATAGGGAACTCATTTGATTTTGTGTCTTCTAGATTGATTTAATCTTACTACATTTGCAGTGTTTTGTTAATCTTCGCCCAAGAAAGTTGTGTAGCACTTGCTAGTTTGTTCATAGTGAGTTGTGTGACATCCTTCTCTTTCTGTACAATCTTATGTTGTCCTGCTGTCATAGAAGCCCCATTATCGTAAGGGCTTGCTAACTAGGTGTGATGCTACAATTTCATGCCATGTGATTCCTCTGGGAGTATTTCCTTCCTGTCCTTTGCTGAGTTCTAAATGACCCCACTTTCACCAATCTTTAGTTGCACGCAAGACTGATTGCAAATGCTACCCTTTTGGAGTATCTGTGTAGTTTTATTTCAGCTTTAAGGGATTTAAAATTTTTATTCCCCTTTTTTAAAGTGGTACTGTGGCTACTTTTGCAAAGAACGTGGTGTTCTGAGAGTAAATAACTGAAATGGATAGGCCAGACTCTTATCTTCGTGGACCCTCACAAATGGAAAAGCAAAGATATGGATGTGGAAAGAGAAAGTGTCAGGAAAATTGCTGTAAATCACAGAGCAAAGATATTGGGCTACATTTGGCATCAGTTTTGTTGTGTTTTAAAAAGGATAAATATGCTTCCCTTTAAGGATGTAGGACCAGCTTTTCCTGCTGTGAGCCTCTTCGCTGGGAGTCCTCCCACCGCGTTGCCCAGGGTGAGAAGTGGTCAAGGGTGATTACTGTGATTGAGGGTATTCCTCTTGAACATTTTCTTTTCCTACATTCTCATGTGCCCCCTGCCCTGACTTTTGTGGGTTAGGATATTACAGACTACTGGAAATGTCTGATAAAAGTTGAGCGTTTTGGTGCATTTATACTTTAAATGCCTCCAAGTAAAGGAGAGAAGGAAGGGAGGGAGAAGAGGAGGGAAGGAAACAGGAAAAGGATGAAGGAAGAAAAGAAGATGAAGAAAGAAAAGGAGGGAAGTAAGGCCTCCCTGGTGGCACAGCGGCTGAGCGCTGCACTGTGGAGCTGTCGGCAGCGTGCAATGTGAGTTCAACGCCCAGCCAGGGAAATTCCCACATGGCGCTGCAGACCTCTCCTGCCTCGCCTGCTGCTCCCCTCAGCAGTGTGTTTCTGTCTATCTGCCTGTTCTGCTCCCCACTCTGTCTCTGGTGAACCTTCTCACCGCCCCACGCCTCTGGCCTGTACCCCAGCTTGTATGTATAAATAAATCTTTAAAAAAAAAGAGGAAAAGAGTTACAAATGCAAACCTATTGTTTCCCACACTTTACTGAACATGTTACTATGAAACACTTGGAGACTTTGTTACAATGCAGATTACAAGTCAAAGGCTAACTAGGCTGCGATCTGCAGGTCTGCCTGTCTAGCCAGGTCCCAGGTGGTGCCAATGTAGCCAATCCAGAGAGGACACCTTGAGTTTAGAGACCTTAAACTAAGCTTGAAACTATTGTTTTGGTCATCCTGACCATTATTTTAAAGATGATTGGATGCTTATTTCTAAAGTACTTGTAAAGTCTGTCTTGCAAAAATGAGACACAGGAAAATCATGTATCTGGTGGGCCCCACTCTTCACCTCCTCCAAGCATTATGTGTCACTTCCTCTCCTCCGTCCCTCACTTCCCAAACCTGGAAAATAGAGGACCCTGGAGGCAGTTGCTACTAGGAACAAAGGTAATATCTGACAAACAATTTCTATCATGGTGTTGGGGATTTTTTCTGTTATCTCCCCAAACATTTGGTTTTGATGTATAAGGAAGTGTAGTCTTGGAATCAAATGGAACTGGATTCAAATCCTGACACTATCACTCACTACCTAGATGTTATGTCTAAATCTTAGTTTCCACATCTGTAAAAATGGAATTGATAACAGTGATAACACAGGGCTTCTTTAGAGACTAAATGAGAAATATTTACAGAATGCTGAATGAAGTAGCTGACCATAGTACGTATCCAGTAAACTGTAGCTATTGTTAAGTATTTGAGCAGTAGAGTTCGGTAGCTGACAAAGACCTTGTAGGGCTTCCATAGATGGGATAGGCTGAGAGTCAGTCTCCTCTTTGTCATTAGCTCATCGCGTGCAGAACAGCCAGCCTCTCTAAAGCTTAGTTTACTGTATAAATGCACACAATAATCAGAAACACCAGGTGCCAAAATCTTAAAGTAATTTAAAGAAATTTTTTTTTTTAATTTTAACTCTCTTAAAGAAATTTTTGACCATTTTTCAATCACATTTAAAGTTAGGTCTTAGTAATTCTTGTGTGTTTTACTATGAATAGGTAATCTGGGAAAACGTTTAAAACTAAGCGAATTATACCGCCTTGGAGTACCCAGATCACAGCCACCTGTTGTCAGGCAGGCTTGACAATGGTCCAGCAGCCAGTCAGGAGAGAACATCTGCATTTTATACTAGTGAAAGTCTAACACTGTTAGAAAGATAAGTCTAAAACTGAGAAAGGATATGTGACATCTTCTATGTGATTTTTCTTTTGAGGAATTCATGTCTGGTATCCCCATTTTAGGCAAGGTAACTGAGAATCGATAGAAAATGTTATATTAATTTCTATTAATTTTATATTATGTTTTATGTTAATTTCTACCAAATGATATATTTATGTGGCTATTGATATTGACATATAACAGATGCATTGATGATTTGTATGTTCCATTTCTCGCTGAGGAAAAAATCATGTCAAAATTACTCCTCTATAGACACAACACTCTTTTCAGTATTTGCATTAATTTGGGAAAATGACTTTCTCAAAGCAATTTTCAAAATTTGAGGATACTTTATGAAGAGGTACCTTGATGGAAAGCCAGTCACTATATGGAAACTGATTTAGTGGGAGCTGACAATGAGCTGTGGGCAGGGCCCCCTTCAGGGTTACGACTTCACTGCGTGTATATAGGGGCCCCACCAGCAGGGCCCCATTTAATCTGTGGTGTGGGTCTAATGTTCTGAGGTCACCTTCTGAAATTCTCAATAGTTTATCTTTGAATTTGTATTTTGTGAGTAAATACCGATGAGTTGATGAGCATATGGGTGGGGTTGGAGGGGCTTTGGGTGTCTCTGGCCAATGAATGGCTATGTCCTTACCTCCCCAGGACAGGATGGACTTTTGGCTATCTGCTTCCAGAATCTGGAGCCCCAGGAACCCTGGAGCCCAAGTATAGCTGTCTCCTTCTCCTTGTCCTTTCTTGGGAATCTGTACTCAGATGCAGTCAATGCTCTGTGTGCAAGTCTGCCCACCCCAATCAGGTGTTACAGTCCCTTGGGCTTGCCCACCTGCCATGGTTGGGGCAACAGTCCCAATGAAGAAAAGATTGAATTTCAAACCCCAGTCTCATTTGTACTCAGCCCGACAAATTCTGTAATCAACCTGGTATCAATTTAAGCATGAAAGGACACTCCCGTAGGTAGGCATGAGAGAACAGGATTGGCACAGTCTTCACATTCAGAGACCCATCGGTCAACTGAGAGCAAAGACATCATCCCTGGATTCAGTGGAGAGTGACTACTAGCGATGACTGTTAGAAGGGTCCATTTCCAGAAAGAAGTGTGTTGAAGCTAGACAAGCCATTTTCAGTTCATTTAAAATAAGTATCTAAATTGTCTCAGCTCATTTTGACCACTATCACCATCATTTTAAGAATAACTCACTTCAATATCTGTAAACACAATATGTATTGCTGTATACACACATGCACATACCACAGCCCAGCGCTGTTCTGCAGGAGTTAGAAAGGTACGTTGGAATGAGTCTTTGCACCTCAAAAACTTATATTCTTGTAGAGATAGCATCACTGGTATGGATTACTTGGGGTAATCCATTACCCCAAGTAATCTATACCCCAAAACTCTCTATTTGACAGCAGTGTGTTATGGGATTTTGCTTCAGTATGACTGATGACACTGTCTTTATCTCTTCTGAAAGGAAGCAATTACAGAAATGAAGATCTTGATTGGCCCAGATATCACAGGAATTCAGCTCTTCTTTAATTGAATAGTTATGAAAACAAATGATAAAAAGTTGCTGGAGGAAGACTAAAGGGGGATTTGGTAAATTTTGAGAGAAAAACATCTTTAAGTACACATAGACTAAACCAACACAGAACTAAAGCAATTATTGAATTATTTTGGTAGATATAAAAACATCAGGTAATCAAGTCTAACTAAGGGATTTGCAAGATGTCTTATGCTTCATCTAGACATCCCAAATTTCCTTTGATTTTTCATATGTATATGCAATAAAGATCAGCATTTAAAACCGAACCACTGTGGAACTAGATCCCTCACACAAAGAGAACTAGACCTCCCTCTACCAGAACACAGATAAGTCACTCACTAGAAGAATAAAAGAATCCACTCTTCACAATAATGCCATCAGATATTCTGTTCTCCAGGCATCAGTGGGGCAAGTTACATGTACTTGATTACAGAACCTGTGAAAACACACAAACCTTGATGTGCATTAATGAATGTTTGATTTTCAGGTGGAGCTTATTACTTTAGAGTCCAATTCTAGCAGGTTCTGTATGGTTTTCTGATAAATATGTGTATGGCCAGTGTCATAAAGAAATCCCAATTGGCAATGAACAGTGGCAGTGGCTCTCAAAAGATTTTATAGATGCCTCCACTCCCTCCTTGGCATTTAGTAATCTTGAAGAAATTGAAAAAGAGGGAAGTTTAATTTGGAAGGACCTTCTGCCCTGCTTAGCTGGGTTCACATGCCCAGCATGAAATAATAATGCATTCAGCTGTCCATCTTATAATAAGCCACCTTTGCATCACCTCATTCACTGGTGAAAACTGCAGTGAGTAAGAAAGGTGTGAATACCAGAAAAAGCCGAGGGATCCCATGACCTTCATGTAATTATATCTGTGCTAAAGCATAGAGAACAGAAACCCAAACACTCCCTCTGAAGAACTCAACTCATTAAAAATGCATCGGTCATTAGCAGGGGAATCTTGTGCACTGAACATTGGCTGACAACTGGGAGAAAGTGGAACTGGTTTATTTGGGATGAACAATTCGTATTTGCAATTCTGTTTCCTTCTCAATTTGTCCTTGTCATGTGATCATCATATGCTGTTTGCAAAGGGTAAACTCCCGGAATGAAACTTTCAATATTAAAAATGTTATATTTGTTTCTTAAAATGATTCCTTTAGAATGGTCACCTCTAAGTAAAGGGGAGAGGGTCACCTCTAAACAGCTCTCTGTGCTGGAGAGCATGTCTATTTTACTTTTAGAGCAACTAAGAGGTGCTGAGCCTCATTTTCCTTGGTTAATGAAAACACGTTATTCAAACTGAAATTGTAAAATAAAAACTAATGTATGATAATAGTAATGCTGGTCTTGGTTTAGGTGGACAGGGTGAAACTTGCAGGCTCACTCCCTAGAAAGGCGCTGGAAGGAGGAGTATGGAACCCGGTAACCCCTCATTTCTGCACATAGTCCAGTCCCTCCAGAGCAGAGAGATTTGTAGGCACCTTAGCACGTTTCAAGTATAAGACCAACACTGGAACGATGATGATGAATAAACCAATGTTCTGACAAGCAGGCATTTTGACAATTAAAAATAAGTTTTAACAACTCAGCGACAAAAAAGCAAGTGAAAAAGGAATGGACAGAGGATCTGAATAGACATTTTTCTGTAGAAGCTGTATAGATAGCCAGCAGCTACGTGAGAAGATACTCCATGTCATTAATCACCAGAGAAATCAAAACCATAATAAGATATTATCTCACAACAGTTAGAGTTATTATTATCATAAAGACCAGAAATGACAAGTGTTGGAGAGGATATGAAGGGAACCCTTGTGTACTATTGGTGGAATGTAAGTTGGTGCAGTCACTATGGAAAACAGCATAGAACTTCTTCAAAAAAATAAAAATAGAAATACCATCTGACCCACTTATCCCATTTCTGGGTATTAATTTAAAGAAAACAAAAATACTAATTCAAAAGGATATGTGCACTCCCTATGTTTACTGCAGCATTTTTCAAATAATAACTAGATATGGAAACAGCCTAGGTCCCCATTGATAGATGAATAAGTGAAGATATGATACACACACACACACACACACACACACACACAGGAATACTATTCAGCTATAAAAAAGGAGGAAACCTTGCCATATGTAATATGGATAGACCTTGAGGGCATTATGCCATGTTAAATAAAATAGAGAAAGACAAATACCGTATTATCTCATTTGTATGTGAAATCTAAAAACAAAAACAAACAATAATTAAACTCATAGGTACAGAGAACAGATTGGTGGTGGTCATAGGCTTAGTAGTGGGTGACCTCCTTCTCATTAAGGTCAAAAGTTACAAATTTACAGTTATAAAGTAAACAAATCATGATGATGAAATGCACAGCATGGCAACTGTAGTCGATAATATTGTTGCCTATTTAATAGTTGTTAAGTGAGTAGATCTTAAAAAGGATTCATCAGAAGAAAAAAAATTTTGTAACTGTACGTATTGTAATGATAATCTTGCAAAAATACAAATATCAAATCATCACATTGTACATCTGAAACTAATATAATGTTATGTGTCAATTATACCTTAATAAAAAGTTTTATCCTAGTGTAGAAGCCAGATTCCTAATCAATATTTCAGTGTCATCAACATCTCTGACTTACCTTTTCCATAACAGACTTCTATCAGGATTCCCTATATTTGAAGAAAATTGACTCTTTAAAATATAATTGTATTAGATTTATATTATGATCCTTCTAAAACAAGTTTTTACATTTCTTGAATTATCTGTGAATGAATCATATTACACAATCCATGTATTTGAGATGGTTCTTCCCCTTGACAGAGGTATGTTCCAAGCGAAGAAACTAAAAGTCGAAGCAGGTAATGCAGGCGGAAGGCCCATGTGCTGTTCATTAAACTGTCTATGGGGATTTCGACTTCCTGGACAGTATTGAAGCCACACATTTCTCCCTGTGGTCTTCAATTACCAGAAGTTTTATAAAACATACATGAGAGATACCAGTTAGATGTTCTGTCAGTAGGCTCACGAGGGAGGCAATCCTCTGTGACCAGAGAAGTTCCATAAATCACTTTGATTCACAGGCATGGGTAAGAAATACTGGCTGGAGCCAGCGACCAGGGTGGGAATTTGCTAGTGTCTTTGTGCCATAATTCCTGTCATGTAAACATGGACTAAAGGAAGTTTGTTATGTAAACGTCTTGATTCTGTGCTCTTAAAAGCCCGACTATTTAGCTCAATCCCAAGTATTTTAATGGTATACAATAAACAGTGAGGGTGGTTTGAGGGAATGTGGACTGAACACATAGGAGTGGAAATATGTACAGTGTGAACTTCGGGTGGTGAATAAACTACAAATTAAATCTTATTAACTAATAATAAATAGAATTAGCACTTGTGTTGCAAGCATACACCGTTCCAAGAAATTCACAAATGTTTGCTCCTTTAATGGTACAATAGTAACCAGAGCAGGGAGGAACACTATCCTGGGCTTTTACAAGAGGAAGTTGATGCATAAATAAGTCGGAAAATAAACTCCCCAAGTTCACACATCTTGCTAATTGACTGAGCCACACTTAAACCAACCAGCGTCTGAAGTCTGAGTCTTTCCTTTTAACCCGTGCATCAGACTGCATTTAATATCCAAATTGATATAGAATTTGCCAATAAGCTAATAATATAAAAATATCTCCAAGGTTTATACTAAACAATTGTAAATAGTCAAGTGAATGCCCAGCTCAAGGGAATAATGTCATTCCTTAATTAAAAGCCAAACTTTTATTTCTATTGAGTGAATATTCAATCAATGAAAGTGAAATGTCTGCGTTAGAGGCAGGGTACAAAATGAAGGACCAGCAAGGAGTTCCTAGCCTACGACAGCTTCAGATGCTGCTTGTAAAGTACAGACTATTAAATTCAGAACAGGTCACACACAGCCCTGGGGGTCTCAGTCTCCAGAGAGGTAACTCATTGCCCAGGATTGTGATCAGGAGGAACGTGGCCAACCCATTTAAGTCTGTATTTCCACGACGGTTCCCATGGATGTGAAATTCAAAGTTTCTGCTAACATTGGCTAAACATTGTTTCAAATCTCCCTGAAACCCTGCGCCCACGACGTCACGGACACATTCTGACTGCTGGGCTCCCCTCTCTGCTCTGAGAAGGCCCCTGATTTGGGAACTCCTTTACCACCAGGAAGTTTGGCTTATGGTGCTACAAGTTAAGCCTGATACAGGTGTTTGGGGAGAATGGAGATGCGCATTAAGAAGAAACATTACTTTTTGATCCAGGCAGGAAAGCATACATAATCTCTTCTAGAGCCTGTGAAAGACTTCATTTTCCACGTGAGATGTGTGGAATTGCCCTGTACTGCTCTGAAGCTGAATAACCAGCTTCAAAACACACTGCTGTGTACTGGTGATGGTGTCAAGCACCAGAGAATAAAATGTAAGCAAATGCAATCTGTGTAGAGTTACAGAAAACAAACACCAATTTGTTGGCACAGTGTCAGTTTGGGATGCATCCTAACCATTGCATCGGTGTGTCATGAGGAATAGAGTCCAAAAGTGAGCCTGGGGTATGTGAAGAAATAGGAGACAGAAGGGTTGGCATGGTAGAGAAATACTCAATGGAGATACGTGTTCTTTAATTGTGTAAAAGTGGGTTTTTTTTTCTTTTTTTCTCTGCATTGTAAAATTCTTTTTTTCAGAGTCTGGTATAAAAACCCATTCCTGATAAACATGGGGAATCAACCAAAAATTTTAAACCATCTCAAAAACTAAAGTCAAGTGGATTTTTAACCATTTGTGAATTTAGCTAATCTGAATGTTGAACCAAAAGCATCATCTGGGATCTAGTTAGCTCTATGAAAGTACACCAAGCTTTGCCGAGAATTTTAAGACAGAATAGGACTTGGCGGAAGGGGTGGGGGGTGTACAAGAATGGCACTTGTGAGGTTTACACTACATCATGCACTCCCAGTTTAGAGGGCCCTGCTACGTGAGCATAATAAGTAAACCCTATATAAAAAATTTAGAACAGTCTCCTGCACATTATGGGGAAATTGTTGGCATCTTCTGATGGGTCATCTTACCCTTGTTATTAAGTGACAGAGATCATTAAAATGCCAAATATATTTTGACAGAATTCACTTTATAAAATGTCAGCAAGTCTGTGTTTTTATTAGTTTGTTCCAAATCAATTTAGAAATTTCAATAGAATGTTTGTAAGTATTCCCCAAGCAATGTCCATTCCTGACTTTCTGCACCAAAAAATATTACAAATTAATCAGATTTTGAGATTTCTGCATAATGGTTTTGCACATTTATTGCTTAATCCTATTATAAAATCCTGTTATGATTGACACATCGCTGTGGAGATAGAAGTCAATTGAATAATATGTAGCAGTCAATTTTATTTGTAGCTTAATGTGCTGAAGTATTTTTTCCACATTTCCATTATTTATAAGTCTGTCCCTTTGGAGAATATATAGAAGAATTTGTTTTAAATGAGCCAATAATAGCTTCTTTAAAATTTATAAGTGTGACAGAATCCTATCTTTTTTTCTTGGTCGTCCACAGACTGCCAGTAAAGAGGATTTGAATTGTCTTCCGCTTGCTATACATAGGACAAATATCAGGAAGGAGGATCTTGTTAAGGATAGTTTGGAATTGGATTTTAACAGCCAGGAAGGCAAACGTTACAACTAGAAACCCTCAAAAATTGTTGCTAATGTTGTTTATTTAATTATTCACAGTTATTGTTATTACCACTATCTTACCTGCTACAATTTGTTCTAAAAGAAAGTGCATAGCACACACACAGAGAAACTGTAATGTGTAAGAAGTTTTGAAGCATTTGTTGTTTGGGTGAAATTCCACTTTCCATGTTACGGCACCTAACAGGATTCCAGGGACAGAAGTAAGTTGTGTTCTACTTGAGATAGTACGACTCCCTGGTATTACTGGGGAGGCTCCTACTGTTTCAGTTAGTGCCCAGGAAATTTGCTTAAGGAGGTCCATATTCTTTTTAGGACATCACATAAGGTGACATTGAAAAAGGTTTTGTTTTTAGGAAAACACACTTGTAAGTCTGAAGCAAAAGGCTTAAGGGGATGAAATCATATTAAGGGATAATATAGATGTACTTGGTCATGTCTGAGATCATGCTTTCTCTGGCTCTGGAAAATTAGATTGGCTGTTACTGCCTATGCATAAAGGATGCAGTTTCCCACACCTACGATACACGCCGTTCAAACTGATGCATAATGCAAGCCTATTAGTGGGACGGATGATGGTGTCACTTTCCCCACTGTCACAGCCTTCTATCTCCCGGAATGACTTTAGCCATCCTGAATGTCTGTTAGCATAATTTATGCAGTTGACAAGTGATTTGAGCACTGCAGCTATTGATAAACTACTCTGGCATTTCATCTGTGCCTTAATGTTTCGTGGCATCGCCGGAAAATGGGATCATGTGCACTTCCTGGACTGGAACTGATATTAAGAGACCACCTCTCTTTTGAATTCCAGGGGCCAGAGGAAACCCAGCATTATCAGACCCAGGCACTCCTGACCCACATCAGGCCAATCAGACCCACCCCCCGTTCCCGGTCGGGCCACAGGTCAGTATCCCCCACCTGCTTTCCGGTAGATTGCGGGTAGGGTAGTTTAACCAGATAAATAACAGAACAAATAATGATGAGTTAAATCTAATTAACTTCAACAGAACCAAGATGATGATAAATTTGTGTATGGGAAGCTGTATCATTGCATTATTTATTAAGCACCACCAAGAAAAAAATGTGTTTGCAGAACTCTCCTCTTTTTAAAGGTAATATTGGTTTTAATCATTTGGAAACTCTTTTCTTCTTAAAACCTGCTACCATTGTGCTGTTGGTTACTGTGCAGTTTTCTACAAAGTAAAACTTTAATGACTGGAGTGTGAAGAAAATTAAGTTATTTCAACCTTACTATAGCCATTTTTGAAATACAAGATGTGATTTAATATAAAAAAGTTAATGCAATTTTAATGCAAGTTCAGCTTATTGGGTTTGACAATACTGTACATCACATACAGCTCCTGCATTAATAAAGAAATACATTCATTATTTTTTAAAGTCCTATATTTGTTTTTTGCAGCCTGGTATGGTTATATGGAGATGTAGAACACAATTATAAAAGGTTGGATTTTTTTTCTTTTATCTTTTTTTTTTTTTTTTTTAGCCTCTGTCATTTTGTATACAGCTTTTGTGTTCATCCTGCTTCTGTGGAAAGGAAGCTGATGTTCAAGTCTCTCTTCAGTTGTCATTGTTATTCCCAGAAATTAATCATTGTCAGCACTTTGAGGGTGCTCCAGTTCAAGGCTGCAAAACCCAAGTTTAGATCTTGGGTTCACCTTAACTTCTTTGTTTCATCTGCCGTTAAGTGTCTGTGATCTCTGGCCCCAAAGTCCCAACATCAGGTGCCTCTGACCTCCAGGACAGAAAGCCAGGGAGATATCTGCCTCCTCACAAAAGCTTACAGAGAGAGTTTTTGTGGAATCTTGAAAGAAAATTGGCTTCTCTCTAATTTCAAGTTTGTAGTATGTATGTTGGTGTGTGTGTGTGTGTGTAAGTAAAATTTAATACCTCAAGGATAGATGAGCAAAAGGACAGACCCAGACAGTGAGAAGTGGTTGGCACTGTGACAAACTGCTGAGTACATGTCCTCTTTAAACCTACAAATTAAGTTAAAAAAAAATCACAGGCCCTAAATCCCAAATCTGTGGTCTATATACAATCTGACGATTTTCCTTTTGCCTTTCCTTGTCATGGTATTGCTAGTAACACACGTAATCTGAGGACTGGCTTATGTGTCTGTATTTATTCCTAAAAAGCATGTTTTCTTTGTGCTTTAGAGTAACTTTTCTTAAAAGAAAGACATATTTGCTTTAGGTGCATAGGAGTCAAGCCCATGGAGTCTAGAGCGGTGACTCTAAAACTAGGCTGCATGGAATCCAGATCTTCCTCAGAGAGTTCCCAGAACAGGCCTTGAGGGTTGACAATAGGGAGAGGCCAGAGCATGCCCCTGTTCTTCAAATAAAGCAGCCCTTCTTCTGTTCCATGTATTGGGGGAACATGATGAGAAGGGTGTAGAAGATGGGATCTGGAGCAACCTAGTGGCCCATCCCCACCAGATGGGAGTCTTTGGGCCAGTTATTAACCTCTCCGTATCTGTTAGAATAATGGAGTTAATACAAGTTCAGCATCATTAGATATTGCCTAGACACTATGTATCGGTCTCTGTTCTATTCCTATATTTAATTACTTTTTACTTTATAAAATCATGC
Organism: Scalopus aquaticus; assembly: GCA_004024925.1. NCBI lineage: Eukaryota > Metazoa > Chordata > Mammalia > Eulipotyphla > Talpidae > Scalopus > Scalopus aquaticus. Next base: position 173,897 of record PVIJ01001537.1, on the reverse strand, counting down.
TGCATTAAAAACAAAAAAAAAATTCAAACCTCAATACAATAAGAGTTTTGTACTGGTTCCTCTAGAAGAAAGGACATGGAACTATGTACCGCACACTCCCACTTGGGTACAGGGAAAGCCCTAGATCAAGGAGTCTGAGGTCAATGACCCTTCAAGTCGTTTGGTCTGGCCAGAGTAGATGACACTGATCCACAGTGTCTCCTGATGAAGAATCCACACCCAAGTTCAAATACATCTAGTGCCAGCGGTGCACACCAGTGAGGCTGTGGTCCCATTTCAAACAATGGCTATTGGATAAAATAGTGGACATAAACATGTGTTTTTAATGTCACTTTAATGAGGCAAAGATATTAGAGTGGTAACAAAAGAATAATGTTAAAGATTTTTAAGTTTATTTACATCAACTATCTTTATATCCTTTTACTGAATATTATCATCATAGACATAATCTATATATATAATGCTTGCTTAATTGTTGTCCAGATTATTTTATGTATTCTCATATTATAAACATTTTCCATTTTTCTAAAAAGTACTCAATGATCTGTTGTAAAGCTGTGTGACAGCTAGCCAAGTTTAATAATGTAACGTTTCTTAAATTTTGAAAAGTAGTTTGGTACATTATGCTACTTTTATATATTTACTTTTTCTTTTTAAATGATATCTTCAATTCATATCCCAGGAATATATTGTAAATCAAAAGGATAAATATGTTATAGCTTTTGATATGGATTTCCAAATTGTTTCCCAAAATGTGTATTCCAATGCTCATGTCTTGAATCCAAATAATGGCATCACTATAGACTTACCAGTTTTGAATAAATTGTTTTCATTATTTTTTGCTAATTTAACACATGAAAAGAGTATTTCATTGTAACTGTTGAGCCATTAAAATTCCACTGATCCCAATGAAGTTTTCTGGAACAACACCATCAAATATCAGAGAGCTTCAAATATATAAGGAAGGGTAGGATCAAGTGAAAATTCATTGGAAGAATAACTTTTAAGTGTAGTATATTACTTCTAAAGGTATTTGCACTCTTCAGAGGAAGTCCAAACCAAATGAAATATAAAAAAAAAAGAAAAGAAAAGAAAGTACACAGTTTTAATTTCTTGTTTCTACCAATCTCTTTTTTTTCTGGAATAGAGTATGTATCTTTGCTACTTGGTCAAGAACATTCTGATCCTGCTTAAGTGGAAGAAAAAAAAATGTTTTAAAAGCCCATGTCTTGGTTCTACTGGAAAGTAAGCTAAGATCATCTGTCCCTTGCAGCCACTTCTGACGGCACAGCAGTTAGCCTCTGCTGTAGCCGGCGTGATGCCAGGAGGGACGCCCGCCCTCAACCAGCCCATCCTCATCCCCTTCAACATGGCCGGACAGCTAGGAGGGCAGCAAGGATTGGTCCTCACACTGCCTACCGCAAATCTCACCAACATCCAAGGGCTGGTAGCAGCAGCTGCAGCTGGAGGCATTATGACTCTGCCATTGCAAAATCTACAAGGTAACCCATTATGTCCTTGTGCACATTAGGATGCTACCCACTGGCCATTGTTCTCTGAAGTAATAAGTGTGTTGAGTGTTCTGTGTGGTTCAAAGTTGGCTTCACCATGAAGGACATGGAAAGTTTGTAGGGGGCAAAGTTTCAAGTTTTCTGTGAATCTTGAGCTTGCTCAAACAATGGACTTTAACCAATTCTCATTTTCTAACATTGATTTGAAACCTTTCAGGTCTTCTGGAAGCATTTATAAACAATCATAGTGAGACACACCAAAAACTTAGATGTAAAATTACTGTGCAGTTATTTGAGGATGAATTATAATTTCCTGAGTTCTTCAATTTAAGCAGTTGCAAAAAAAGGCTAGACATTACTGGTCTGTGTGTGAAGTGGTTGGAACATATCAAATACATGGTATCATTTGGGGTACTTAATTTAATTATTATTTTGCTTGCTAAGTACATGTTAGTTATCATTATCAAAAATTATATTGTGGTCATATTTTGCAATGAGAAAAATAGACCTGTATGTGAGCCGTTAAATTGCATAAGCATGTGGCAAGAATTGGAATCTAATTTTACTTAGATAAGGTCATTCTCCTGTTATTACTGGGGTTTTTACTTTTTAAAAAAAGATTTAGTATCACTGACTTACAAAAGACTCTGTCAGAGGAAGAATTATTATGGTGGAAAATGGCCTGAAGATGATTAAGATAACTAATGAAAAGAATACAAATTTATTTTGGACTGATCAATTGTGTTCATTTTCTCCAATGATAATGTTAACAATTTTTTTTGTAAAGTGAGAATTTGATTAGGAATAACAATTCAAAGTACTTTTTTAGTTGATCAAATGTCAGGGTTCCTTATTACCTAAATTGGTCAAAGTGTGAATCTAGAGATTAAGAAATAGACCAAGTAAGAGCTGGTTAACTCTTGACCCAAACTTATTTACACCCTATGTGTTTTTATAGCTCAACTCATTGTCACCACTTCTTGACTTTCACTTTGATGTTTAAAGCAAAGTCTCTTTTATACCATTAAATTGTGCCAAGAAACCTGCCATTCATAAATCATACATGCTCAGGACACACTAATGCATGAACTTTGCTTGTTTCAAATTTGAGAGTGCCTGGGAAGCCAGGATCTCAAGATTAAGCAAATAAGGCAGGAATAAGCAAGGTGAAAGCAAAAGCACCAAAGTGTGGGAGAAGCTTTTTAATGTACGTAGATGATGAAATCTTAATGAAGAAATGGGCATTATCAAAATGCAACCTTCCATTTGGAACATTTGCACTTAGGGGAATATTGAATTTTATAAATAAACATAAGCTCACAGAGCTCCTAGATCATGAATTAATACTGCTTGGTTAAGATGAACACCAAAGTGAGAGTCCAAAAAACAGACTTTTTATATTTGTATTATGGTTCTGTACCCTGAGGATTTTTGTACCTGGCTGTTTTAAAGGTTTAAAATTGGTGATTGGTCTAATGTGGATTTCCATCAAGATTTTTCTCTCCCTCTCTTTTATTATAGTAAATTTAGTGTTAGTTCATAGTTTGGAATTTGGTCTTTTTTGGTACCTTTGGTTTCAGAAAATGAATCTTAAGATTTGTGTACTGATGAAGTAGGTGCAATAAGACCACTAGCTCTTTTTAACCCTCAGTGCCACTCACACAATTCTCTATCAGCCTCATTTTCAGAAGTGTATTGGAGTTGATGGTCAAGTTCTTATCTACTACACAATCAAAAGGAAACATTTCTTCCTTTGTCTCCATCTTTTGAAATTTTAATGACTCTGGAGAGGTGGTGGTAAGGTCATTTAAACAAAACACCTTCCAATTGTAAATCAGTCAGTTACCAAAAACTAACTCTTCCTAATTAGTTTTAATACTCCTTGTCCCTTCCCCAGCCAACTCTTTCTTTAATGTCTTTAGGAACAAATCCCAGTTCCTAAATCACTGTTAAGATTCAGAAGAGTTCAGTTTCCAGTTTCCTTGGGTTTTTCTGTTCCTTTCATATCTTTCAACACAATTTCTTCACCACCCAGACCTTCATAGTCTGTGAAGAGACCAACCGTCCTGCTTTGTCAGAGATAAGAGCTTTCCCAAGACATAAGACTTCCACTGCTAGAACAAGGAAAGTACCAAGAAAACTGAAAGAGTTGGTAACCCTGTGAGAAGGCAAGAAGGTTGTAATCAGGAAAATACTTCATATCTCCAAGACCCCCGGGAACTGTATCCTCTACCTGAAAGAAAGTGTCAGTCAGACACTTTGGCAGTCAATAGCAGACCAAAGAATGATCTCACCATCTTTAGGGACCTAATGCAGCCCTCAACCGTCCCTAGGCCTGTGGCTTCAGCAGCTTGAGAAGGGGCTGGTGGGTGGAGAACCAGGAAGCCAGAAAATCATCTATGGAAGTCCTGGTCGATTTTGAGACTGGGCCAGTCCTTGATGTCTTCAGTCTGATCTTCTCTTGGAGGTAGTGATCTTGTAAATGAGCTACAATACTTCAGTTGTTTCTTCAACAAGGTAGAATGCTTTACAGCTTCCCATGGCCCATCCGTAAACAATAAGCACATTGTTTAGGGATACAAATAATGTAAATGATGTAACTTCACAATAACCTCAGCCCAAGTCCTCTAAGTAACCTCACATAAGTCCTTTAAGACACATAAGTCCTTTGAAACTATTAATAATCTCTAATTGACACCCCACATTTCTGGTGTTTAAAAAAAATTTGATTGGTCAGTGTGAGGGGGAGGGATTTAACTGCTAGCACCCTAGTCTGAAGTCCGTTCTGTTTCTACATGATACCTTTAGTTCTGCATGGTCCCCTTCTCTCATTGTGAATTGTTAAGGTTTTACTCAAGAAACAAGTCTTCCAGCTGGAATTCCTATCAAACTCTGTAACCTATCTATTCTTCTAGCTCAAAAGTTACAAATTTGCTTATCAAAAAAAAAATACTGACATCAGTGTCTTAATGGTTTGGACTTGGGGGATAAGTCTTCAAGTATTTTACTCTTTACGAAAGCGACTGACAGCTGGTTCATTTATGCTCCCTATCAAATGACACAAAATTGCTCTCAGAACCTCAGAAGCTGTGATTCAGGCCTGTATTCTAATGCTCACTAATGGCCGGGTGTTACGAGGAGGGTGACTTCTCTCTCCTCAAGCAGCGGGAATCTTATCAGAATCTCCTTCTATAATCTTGGTCCCCAGATCAGGGACATTTTATGGGAGCTTGTTAGAATGTAGACTTAAGATTCACCCAAGAACAAAAATTTTATTTTTAAGATTCTTTGGTAATTCTTATGCACATTAACACCATCTTGTCCTGCTGAAAACTCATCTGCATAGCCTGGGTTTTTTTTTTTCCCTTTGACCCCAGGTTCTACCATGCGAGAAAGAGATGGACTCCTGTCTCATCAATGATGGGGTATTCTAGAAAGGAAACAGGCGAGAATAAGGAATTAGAAACTTTACAGAATGCTAGGTCTGACCCTGCAACCCAGACTCAGGGATCATGGAATGAGAGAATCCAGTGATCCACTAGGCTACAGACAAAGTAATTCTCCCCTCTGAGCAACCAGCACCAATCCTCACTTCTGGGGTGAACACTAGCTGGTCTCCTTCTGCTCCCTCCTGTGTTTCTTATCTACTGCGTTGGTTGAGTCTTGGCTAACCCATCATTTCAATTCATTCACACTCCATTGGTTTCCTCAGAGTACAAGTATCTTTCCAATGCAGGTAACTCCCTGTGTCTGTGTCTCCCATTTTACTTATTTTGGAATGTAGATAGCTGCACTACAATTGTAATTTGTAATTGTCCTAGTATGGGAACTAGATTATTATTTGATGTGGCACAATAAAGTCTCCATATGGAACTCATGTAAATGTGTTGGATTTTTGCTTTTTGGAGACTTAGAAAATGGAGATAAATTCAGTTTCAGCACAAGCAGCAAAGGGGTTAATGGCACAACAGAGATGTGTCTACATCTAGGACAGATAATTCAGGCTAGTGACTTGTTCTCATCACTCAGGCAGGGGATGACCACTAATCACTCAGAAATAGAAAAGGAGGATATAAATGTGCTACATAGCAGATTTATATCAAAATGTGCACATTCCAGTTAAGTCAAACGTAACATTTAAATTAATGACCAAATATGCATTAGAGAGTGCTGCTTAACCTGAACATGGAAAAGCAATTAGCTTTAAGGCAAGTTGACAAATCAAGGCTAAGTGTGGTTTTCCTGCCCTTACTGTTCTCCAAATCGAAGTCTATTGTAGAATAAATTATGTGGGAATAGTTTGGGGGTTAGGAATTTCACGTGCAAGTTACATTTCCTTTTTGCATGTTTTGTTGTTATTTTAATTGAGGTATCACTTACATGCAATAAAATGCATGTTTTAAGTGCTCAGTTCAACGAATTTTGATAATTGTATATACCCATTCAACCTCCATCTACTGCAAACAATACACAAAACATTTTGTTAGCCCCCAATGATTCCCTATGTCCCTTTGTAGTCAATTCAAGCCCTGCAACCAGCAACCCTGGATCTGCTTTCTGTCGCTATAGATTCATTTGGATTGTTCTAGAATTTCTTATTAGTGGATTCATGCCCTGTATATTACTTCATGTTTGGTTTTTCTTACTTAACATAATATTTTTCAGATTCATCCATCTTATTGTGTATATCAGTAGTTCTTTACATTTCAGAGTTGTATTATAAGAATATTCCACAGTTGGTTATTTATAGCCATTCTGACATATCAGGAGACAGATATTGTGAAAGTCCTTTCTCTGTTTATAGGGAGAGATTCCTCAATTGGACATCTCAAGAAAAGTCCCGTAGCCACTGTTCTCCTTATCCTTTCACTGTATCCCTGGAAGATTCTTCTGTGTCTGTTATCTTTCTTGGCCACATCTAAAGACAAGTTCCATGGAAGGCATATGGAAGCCTGAGAACTGTTGTGTTGCTAGTTCCCTACGACTAAAGATTTGTAGTTTCTTTGGGAATCTAGTTCTCTCAGAAACTGTGAATGCTTCAGGTCTTTTGCTTTCAGTCAGTTCCACATAGCAATGTTTCATCCAAACCATATAACTTAAACTTAGTTGTGTTTTTTTTTTTTCTTACCCCACATCCTCTGTTGCAATCCAGTCAGCTCTGGTGTAAGAGAACTCTGACACCCTTGATGTTCCTTAAAAATACTCTCACCCAAGGGGCTTTGCATAGACTCTTCCCTCCGTCAGAAGCATCTTTCCCCAGAAAGCTTAAGGTCTACCCCCTCTCTTTCTCCTTCCTCATACTCCTGTCCCTTTACCTGCTTTCCTTTATTTCTTTTGTCCTTAACACCTGTTACCTTCTACATAGCCTTACAATCTCAAAAATGATTTAATTTTTTAAAAGATTTATTTATTTATTTATACATACAAGCTGGGGTACAGGCCAGAGGCATGGGGCGGTGAGAAGGTTCACCAGAGACAGAGTGGGGAGCAGAACAGGCAGATCGACGGAAATACACTGTTGAGGGGAGCAGCGGGCGAAGCAGGAGAGGTCTGCTGCGCCATGTGGGAATCTCCCCAGCATCAACTCACATTCTCACATTGCTGCTGCCGACAGCTCCACAGCGCAGTGCTTAACCGCTGCTCCACCAGGGAGGTCCTCAAAAAATGATTTAATCTTTTCATTCTTTCTTTTTAAGCACTTTGGGCCATGGCTACTAGATGGGTAGCCATCTAGGGAAGCAGCATGTGATTCTTGACCCTGGTGTTATAGAGAAGGACATTATCATATAACCTATTCATAATATATGTTTGTGTCTAGCTCTGCCCCTACAGTGCAAACATTGTTTTAGCTATCTTTACTTGGTTTGGTGATGTGATTTGACTCATAAATAAGTACTTAAGGATGGATAGATAGATTTTATTTATTTATTTTTATAATGATTTATTTATTTATTTATTTATTTATTTATTTATTTATTTATGCATAGAAGAACTGGAGTGTAGGCCAGAGGTACAGTGGGTGAGAAAATTCACCAGAGAGAGAACGTAGAGCAGAACAGGCAGATCTACTAAAATACATTGCTAAGGGGAGCAACAGGAGAGACAGGTGAGGTCTGCTGTGTAATGTGGATTAATTCCCTGACTGGGTATCAATCTCAGGAGACTTAACCCCTAGGCCACCATGAGGCCCAAGGATGGATGGATATTAAATAATTAGTAGGAGTTAGTCAAGTCATGAATAGTAAAGAGAGTATGCAGTGTAGAGAAGGCATGAGAGAGATGGACTCTACAGAGTACTATGAACAGTTCAGTTGCTGTTGAAGGGAAGATTAGGAGTCTGGGTTGGCAAGAAATTGGACTGGAGGAGCAGGAAGAAGTATAGTGGAGCTCCTTGTCTGACTTTCCTTTTCATGCCAAGTGTCCATCCTAGAGCCTGATGTTAAAAATGAACACATACTTAATCAAAGTGGATATGCTGTGATATTTGCATGGTATATGTTTGCACTTACTTACCTGTGTCTGTGTATTCCAAGGATTCTAAGCAACATGTAATACAAAAAGTTAAAAGCTCTTTATTAAAAAAAAAGAAGAAACCTGCACAAAGATTTAGAACTAGACAAGTCAAAAGGGAAACATATTATGTTACACGTTTTTGATGATTTCATAGTAAAATGTATCACACATTCGCTTAAGAGAAAACAGACTTATTTTGTTTATTATTATTAAGTTTATTCATTTGCTCAACAAGTACATATTGAGCTGTGGCAGTGTATTTGACCATGGTATTGACTTGGAATATAGCAATCAACAAAATAGACTCTTCTACGCTAGTGTGGAGAGTAAAGTGGCTGAAAGGGATGATGGGTGCTTGGGATAGGGATGGAATGTATCTTTTTTATTTTTAAAGATTTATTTTTTATTTATACATACAAGTTGGGGTAAAGGCCAGAGGCGTGGGACGGCGAGAGGGTTCACCAGAGACAGAGCGGGGAGCAGAACAGGCAGATCAGAAATACACTCCTGAGGGGAGCAGTGGGCAAGGCACGAGAGGTCTGCCGTGCCATGTGGGATTGTCCCCGGCCGGCGTCGAACTCACGTCGCCGCTGCCAACAGCTCCACAGTGCAGCGCTTAACCGCTGCGCCACCGGAGAGGCCCCTGGAATGTATCTTATATAACACAACAGTATCAATCTCTCCAGTGACCCAAAGACTATGAGGGACCAAGCCACACAATGTCTAGGGCATGTGTATCCCAAGGAGAAGTCCTAAGTGCTGAGAAAAGTTAGTCACACAGATTCTCAATGAAGAAACCATGAAAAACCTGGTAGTAGGACTTTGCATCTTTTATCTTTCACTAGAAAGCTAGGGGCAATAACAAACAAATACAAAGTTCCAGCTATGTAGAGTAAATTTTTTTCTTCATTTCATAATACACGTTGGCTGTAGGCAGCAGAGGTTATGTTACACACGTTCACTGTAAGATCAGACTGAAATAGCAGCCTCACCCTAGAACAGGATTCCATCAAAAAGGCAAAAGAGAATGGCAGAAACCCAATGCTTTTAAAGCTACCACTAAGAAGTGAACACATCCATTCCTCTTATATCCTGTTGGTCAAGAAAGTTAGCTGGTCAAGCTTGCTGCCAGTGAGAATGAATATACCCCTAAGGGGAGGGAGGAGGACATAATTGAAACTATTATAACTATTATAAGATACTACATTGTTCAATGGTCACTGCGTTAAAGGTACATTTCATGAGTCTTTTGATTTTGGTGATCTTTAAGATTCCTTCTAACATGGAGGCTCTATAATTCCATCAGGTTGCACTACTATTAGTATGGTCCTTTCAAACACCACACATTAACAGCTTCTTAAAGTATGTAAAATTCAAATAAGTAATAAAAGTGGATAGTAAATATGTGGAACAATTGGGGACTATTTAAAATAGCAAGTGAGCTCATATAAAAGTATGACTGTGACATTCAAGAAAAGGTAAAATTACGGGGACTGAAAGGAGATCAGTAATAACCAGGGAAAGTTGGGGGGACTATAGGGCAAAGTTGCATATAAAGAAGCACAAGGGAATTTTCAGGACTAATGTGACTATTCTCTACTTGATCATGGTGAAGGACTAGATGAAAAAGAAAACAAGTGGGTGGTCACGTGTACTACTTTTTCTTGTAATTTACTTGTGTGCTATTCTAGTGATGCCCACACAAAGAAAGTTGCATCTGCAGGGGAATTGTGAGCATAAGAGCAGAGGAATAATACCACTCACAGAAAGGGCAATATGACCTGCCACAGAGAGAAGAGCGGACACTGGCTTTTAGTAAGCAATGATTTCTCAGCCTCTGGTATGTGGCTTGCTGTCACAAAGTCAAATATTAGAAATAGCTTGTGCATAAACTTATATTCGTAGCATTATTCAATAGAGCTGCACATGACACACCACACAATAATACCAAATCCACTATAAAGAAGTTATGGAAAGTTGTTGCGATGTGTCTTACTTTGGCAATTTTTCAAACCTCTATGTCTCTGAGGCCTCAGAGTTTTTATTTAAAATACCTGGAAAACTGTTCTGCAGTACATTATCCTTGAAGCAGGCGTCACTGAGGCACTGGGGCATGGATTAAACTGGAGGCACATGAATGAGAAGTATGACTAGTATACTGTGCATTTAAGAGATACTGTCAATGGAATAAAGCATTGTCAAAGGATAATGGTTTCCAGCTGCCACATAAATGTCAAAGCAAAGCCAAAGCATTTATTTTCAAAGCAAAAGGCTGCGAAGTAATGTGATCCCCAGCTTGCTCATAATAAGGCTGTAAATCCATCAGGGCTCTTGATGGAATCTAGCGATGTGTCTACACTAGGATGTGCAAACTGGATTAGACTCCAAGTCAGCCACAAGAGCTCTTTTCCAATATGGCTGCCACTAGAATGGCACTGATGCCTAACAAAGGAAAAAGCTGTATTTGAAATGCTTTTCAATCTCAGTCCCTTGTCAAGGATGAGGGGGAACTGGGCTGATTTGTTTATCTCTCTTCTGGAAACAAGATAAAGGGACTCCTATACCTGAGGAAAGTGTGGGAGGCAGGGAGCTGGGAGCTGGGAGCTATTAGAAACAGGAAATAGAGATGGTGCCCAATTCCCCTCTGTCTGCCACTTAGTGAACGGGAGCTACTGCTCTCCCCAAAATTCCTGTCTTCTCTAATTTGTATAATTTTTATAGAACAGATTCCCAGAACCTAGTGATAAATTAAATGTATAGGGATAAGAAGAAAGAAGAAATCATAAGCTTAGCTTGCCCAAGTTTCCTGTGGAAAATTTAAATAGCAATGTAACAGTACCCAGTTGGAAATACATGGGTCTAATATTTAGACTTGGATTTATGGAGATCCTGATGAAGATATCATCAGCATATCTGACTAAAGCCTGGGAGGCCAAAACTTTCTGGGCAAAAAGAGATAAAAAATGGAGCACCACAATTCAAGCTGTTGGAAGAGGAAGATGCAGGGATGACAGAGACTGAAGAACTCCCACACGCCTGATTGTGCTGCAATGATTTAAGCAGGACTTGTGTGACCCTCTGTTTTTAGATTCTCTTTCACTAGGCAAAATCTACACATTAACATTAGAACTTTTGATTGTGGCTCACCCCTTATATAGTCAGAGTGCAACAAGTAGGAGCCAAAAAAAAAAATGTATCTGTCAGTTTGCCTTTTATCTCCTAAAGACATGCCAAGTTTCCATGTATAAAGACTCTATTTTAAGAGCTTGTACATAAAAGCTTCAACAGTGTTTGCTCTTTTGCTGAAAAGTAACTTGATTGATTTCAGTGTATTATTTTAAAATGTAGTCTTAAAAGATCAAAATGAAGTGTTTGAGATTTTTTTTCCTCCTTTTCTTCTTTTTTAAACACTTTGGGTCATGCCTGCTGCAGTCTTGCGGGGCAGTGAAAGCAGTTATGCTTGACCCTGGTGCTGTAAAAGAGAATATCTGTGCTCGAGAAAAACTGTACTTTAGATAAAGGAGTTTTAATTTTTTGAATAATTTATTTTGGAAAATTAAGTCTTATTGTAAATAAAATTTATCTCTGGAAAACTTTTGTTTCCCTGTTAAGCTTATCTTTTAGGTTAGTGGCATCTTGTCCAAAATCATATTAACCAACTGCGTTCACCGGTTTATAGCCAACGCAAAAATTTAAGAAGGAAAGCAAATCTCAGTCTGTTTGCCATTTGTCACTGGATTAAGATTAGCACAAATATTCAGGCTTGTTAACATATTCTGATGCATGTTGGTTCCCCTGTGTGCCACTGTTTCAGAAATTCTTAGCAGAACATATATATATTCAACATTTGACATAAGATAATTTGAGTTTGTTGTGTTTGGAAAATAACTCACATGGGAGAAAGTTGCATTAAATAAATAATAGAGATAAAATTTATACTTCCATATATTTCAAAGCTAATGTCGCTAACTTACAATGGAATGGTAACATGAAGACACAGAGCTATAATTTGATTGATTTGTTTTGACAGCAGCCAAATAATTGAGAGTGAAAGGTGTCAGCACAGATGAAATATTATATAAGCCATGTTCAGAGGCAACCCCGACAGCAGCAGCAACTGGAGTTTTATTTCCTTTGATTCTGTACTAGTACTCACCTCCAGTTTATTATGAAACTATGAAAGGTGCACGACTTCCCCAACTAGGGAGACTTTTATGGAGAGGATAGAAATAGAAGTTTGTCAAATAGTCGAACAATGGATTTAGACAAAAAGATCTAAGATGGCTACAGCTTGCTGAGCTGGAGTCTACCAGCCTTTTCCTTTATATTACGAGTTACTGCTTTTGTGCATTTTATGTCATTTTGAAGGGACTCTGAGCCAAACCAAATATTAGATTCCATTTTCCAGACCCTTGATAAAAGAAGGGCAAAAGAGAGGGATGTGCTTAGACCATCTCTGGGCCGAGATAAAGCATCTACCCAACAGAAAACCCAAATGTCTGGTAAGAATAAGATTTGAGATGTTCTGCTAATATAGAAACAATGGTCAGGGAAGATTGACTGGGAGACCATCTCTGCTGATAGGCAGCCATTGATCACGGTGGTTGGGCTGTCACACTGACCAGATTCAATTCCAGCCCTAACTAGCCAGCTATGTGAGCTGGGCAAGCACACTGACTTCTGAGACTTGCTTCCTTTACATTTCTTACAGGGTTATTTTAAGTATTAAATGTGATGCTTGAAACATGCTGGGCCTGGGATGGACACCTAGTAAGTGCGCCTTGAATGAGAGCCATTTTTATTACTTAGAGCTACAACGTCCAATATGGTACTCAGACCCGTGTGGATATTGGCATTTGAATCGTGACAAATTGAGCTATGCTATAAACGTAAAATCCACACAAATGCAAATTATCGTATTAATCTTGACCTTACTAACATGTTGAAATGATATTTTGGGTATATGAGGTCAAGTGGAATATATTATGAAAATTAATTTCACATGTTCCTTTTTACTCTTAAAATATGAATGTTAGAGGCTCTCCCTCCCTGTGTGCCTGTGACTATACAGGTGTCTCTCTCCTTTTCTTAATAAACCTGTCCTTTTAAAATGTAAAATATATATATATGGATACTAGAAAAATTTAAATTGTGTATGTGACTCACATTTGTGATTCAGATTATATTTCTACTGGATAGAACTGGCCTGGCCTGGAGAATCTCTGTAAATCTCATATACATATGGCACTGATGAAAAGCTATAATCATTAAAAATACAAATAAATTGCATACATTTAAATTTGGGGCTCTCAAGCAGAAAAATTGCATAGGACACTCGTAAGAAAAATTAGAGAAAACACATTTTGTAGGTGCTCTGTTGTAGTTTAGAAATTGCTTGGACTTTTTAATCTCTGTAGAAAGAAAAAGGATATGATTTTTATGAGCAATTTCCGTTGTTCAGAATCTGAAATTCTCTTTCCTTTTTAAAAATTATTAAACTTTGTACTTTGAAATATAGTGTATACATGTGGTCTAAAATTAGTAGCTGTTAACATTTGCCATATTTGCTTAAAATATTTTATCTTTAAAAATGAACTATTATAAATATGCTAAAATGCTCCTCTGTCTCCCCCATGTAACTCCGCAACATCCCCTCCTATCTGGAAGTAGCCATTATCCTTCCTCTAGCATGTGATTGTAATTTACTATATTATTTTGGTGACATTAAATTTTACCTATATGGTAGCACACTCTAAATACATTTTGTATCTTTGCTTTTTTCTTTCAACATTTTGCTTTTGAGATTTATTCTTGTTGATACTTGTATATAAGGACTGTATTCGATTTATTTTGATGACCTTACCTTGTGGTTTTTGGTTTTTTAACCATGATTTTTCTTCTTTTTTCTTCTTTTCTTGTATTTTAATAGATTTATAGAGTTTGGGGTTTTTGTCCACCTCTTGGGTTAGAAGTTAAACACCTACTTTAATTCTTCTAGTTTTTAACCCATATATTTTGAACATGTGTTTGCTGTAAAAAGTCAACTTCGTATTTTCATCTTCCTTTCAAGTAACAGTCAGAATTTACTGATCATCCCCTTCCAGTTTATTATCACTGTCCAGCACAAGTTATTCTTCATATTGTTTTGTTAAAAAGACTATTGACTTTTATTACATTAAAAAAATTCTTTACTCACTGTCTTGAGTATTCCATTCCTTCCTTCCAGAATTTTCTGATTCTTTTAGTGACAGTCTTGATAGACAAACTGAGTTTCACTTGTTTGAAAAATGTTCCTTTTTACCTTATAGTTTATAATGTAGTTTTATATTTATTAATTTATTTTCTCAAATTTTGTTAACTTGACAATTGTTTACATAAGTATATAATTTGGGGGAGTACAACTTCAAACCTCCATATGTGCACATGCTTCATTCGCTCTCTCAGTGCTCAACTGCCACTGTCCTACCAACTTCTCATCTGTATACTCTCCTCTGTCACCTCCCCTGGCTCATCCCCTCTAGTAACCAGTGTGTTTTTTATAATCGAAGAACTGTTTTTGTTTTGTTTTGCCAGTTTGTTTTCTACAAACTGGTAAAACCATCTAGTGACTGTCTTTCATTTTCTGTCGAATTACTTATCATAATAACCTCAAGATTTATCCATTTTGTCCCCCAAAGCATTACTTTATCTTTTTTTTAATAGCTGAGTAGTATTCCATTATAATCATCAACCACAAAGATGTATTTGGGGACACAACTCCAATGGCAAGGGAAACAAATGCAACAATAAATGAATGGGGCTACACCAGGCTAAAAAGCTTTTGTACCATGAAAGGAATCACCACCAAAACAATGACCTATGGACTGGAAGAAGATATTTGCACATTATACATTCTACAAGGGGTTAATTTCCAAAACATAAAAGGAACTTGTATAATTCAATAACAATAAAAGAAGCTCATTCAAATAGTGACCAAAAGACCTAAATAGACACTTCTCAGTAAAAGACTTTCAGATGGCTTCCAGGCACATGAAAAAAAAAAAATGCTCAATTTATCATAAGAGAAATGCACATCAAAACTTAAATGAGAGAGCTCCTTACCCCAGTAAGAATGATCCACTTCAGAAAGGCTGGAAACAAGAAATGTTGCCAAGAATGAAAAGAAGAAGGAAGTTTCATCCACTGTTGAATGTAATTTGGTGCAGCCTCTATGGAATAGTGCGGAGATTTCTTTTAGAAATCAAAATGGAAATACCATAGGATCCAGCAATATCACTAGTAGGTATTTACCCAAAGAATACAAAAGCACTAATAGGAGAAGACCAAAGCACTCCTATGTTCACAGCAGCTTTATTCACAATAACCAAGCCATGGACTCAGTCTAGATGTTCTTATTTTTTATTATTTAGTTGGCTTAGAATTCTATGTTAATAGTTACCATTTTCAGAAAAGAGAAATCCTCTTCTGTCCTCTACTTTTGTTGATAATCAAAATATTGCCAGCCTAACTGTCATTCCTACATGGAAAAGTTTGCCATTTTTAAATCATGACTGACTTTCAGAATCATCTCTTTTTCTTTTGGATTCACCAATTTTACAAGACAAAACAAAAGAAACCCTAGTATGGATTTTATTTTTATTGATCTTGCTCAGGGCTTGTGATTCCTGACATTTCAGTCATTGTTCTTCTCTCTCTCAATTCTTTCTTCCTAGAACTCCTGCTACATGTACACTAAACCCTCTATTTGATTTTCTATGCCTCTTTGCCTCTTTCACATATTTTCTATATTTTCAAATTTTGTGCCACATTTTTGTGATTCCCTTAAATCTATCATTCAGTTTACTAATTCTCTTTGCGGTTATATTTAACATGATGTTTAACCTTAAAAAATTCCATTAAAATAATTTTTCATTTCTAGAAGTTTTATTCCGTTCTTTATCATTTCTATTTTTATTTAATAAACATTTACTTTAATATGCTTATTTTGTATCTTCAGCCTATCTTTTAGCTTAAGTACTTGAGGAACTAATTAACGATTGCTGTCTCCTTCTTCCTCGTGATGAAATATTTCCTTATGTGGTAACTTTTTATTTTGAACTCACTTTAAGCAAAAATTATTTTTATATGAAATCCTTTAAACTTTAGGTTGCAAAAGTGTTACAAGTAAAAGGCTTTGAATTTGCTTCTGCCAAATACCCAGCAGATTTCACTGCAAGATTTCTCTGCATAGATATATGCACCATGTATATGGTACAAATCTAGATGTTATGTCTTGAAATATTCAGATGTGAGTTTCAATATCTCACAGACTGTTGTCCCTACCCAGATACCTTAAAAGAAACAAACATTTTTGTTAATTTCCCTGAGTTAGTGGAAGGGGTTTGTCTCGCCCCCTTTTCACTCTTGGGGCAGCCATTTCAGGGTTCTGGATCTGTACGAGAGACTTGATTCTAACATTTCTCATTGTACTGTCCCTCTGTTGGTGACCAAACATCAGTCTCAAGTTGACCAGAACTGTACCCATGTCTGCCCTCAGATTCCAGTGTGTTAGTTAGTCATCTTTCTATTCTGGATTTCTGATGCTTAAGACGTTTCTCTGCTGCCAGTTGTTTTAATTTTTTAATTTATTTTTAAAAGTTAATTAAAAATTAATTTCTACATACTGGATACAGGAAGGGTGTCCATGTCAGGTCAATCTAATGATTAGCCATGATAAGTC
The DNA here is from genome assembly GCA_004024925.1 of Scalopus aquaticus. Classification (NCBI taxonomy): domain Eukaryota; kingdom Metazoa; phylum Chordata; class Mammalia; order Eulipotyphla; family Talpidae; genus Scalopus; species Scalopus aquaticus. The sequence goes on along the minus strand of PVIJ01001537.1, from coordinate 157,154 downwards.
TGTTCCTCTTCCTTTTGTTAATTAGTATGTCAAGTCTGAAAAAGAAATCCTTAATGGATACATTAACTCCTTACTTTTCAAGCATTCAATTGGATTTGATAGTGGACTAACTTGAATGTTTTCAGAAACTTTCAGGTATTTACAAATACCCTTTGTGAAATACTGGAAACTTTTAGTAAGAGAGCAACAGGCCAGTTACAAATGTATCTGCTACTGGGCTCTAACATTTTCCCAGGATACTCTTCAGTAATAGGGTAACCTATGGTTCTTATTAAACAACTGAAATTCTGTACACATGCCCAAGATGATTCAACTAAAATTTGGCCTTGAAATTAAGTAACCATAGGGATTACAATGAGTTAAAATTTTCTCAATTTCAGAAAAAATATACAGGGCTTTTAAAATTTAGTAGGATGGGAAATCAATTCTGAAGGAACATTTGAAAAAAATTCTCAATTGTTAATTGTATGGTAAAGGGTAGAATTGGATTTTTACCAGTGAATTTAATGTATCAATCAATATTTAAAGATGCATGTGTGAAGTTTATATAATGTTATTATAATCACTTCAATAAAAAATTACAAATTAATAATATTTAATTTTTAGATATTTAAACTATAACCGAGGAGCAGAGTGAATAACATAAAGAACACCTGTGGGGCCTCCCTGGTGGCCTAGGGGTTAAGTCTCAGGTTAAGTCTCAGCAATGTCACTGTGACAACTTGAGGTCCATACCCCAGCCAAGGAGCTGACCCACATATGGCCCAGCAGTCCTCTCCTCTCTTGCCTGCTGCTCCCCTAAGCAGTGTATTTCAGTAGCTCTGCCTGTTCTGCTCCCCACTCTGTCTCTCTGGTAAATCCTCACCCCCTCACACCTCTAGCTTACACCCCAGTTCTTCTATGCATAAATAAACTTAAAAAAAAAAACCTGTGTATCTAACATCCTGTTCTGTCAAATTCTAGCATTTAACCTTATTGCTTATTTCTTTTATTATAATTGTATATTTTTATTGTTTCAACATTGTTTTACAGCTCTACATATGATTTAGGGGTATAGAATCACACCTCTTCCAGAGGTATGTTACTACGCTACATCTACTGTCTCTTTACAACATGTGGCGGTGGAATGAAAAAGGATTACTCAGAGTCCATGTGAAGAACAATGAGAAGCCTAGAGGGACTACACCAAGAAAGTGCAGCCCAGCTCCAAGGGCAGTCTCATTTTATTTAGAATTATACAGAAAATAAAAAAGATCAAAGAAGCAAGCAGGCAAACTGGATGCACAAGTGTGTGGGGAATGTGTAACCAGCTGGCCCAGCCAAGCTTGGGAAATAGGGAGAAAGCCAAGGAAAGTCTCAGTTTTTATGCTACTCTAACCACAACACCTACTGCTGTTTCTGCACATGCTATTTTCAGCATGGATAGATCCTCATACCAGGGCTTTTGCCCTGAGAAGTTCCTTATCAACTTTCCCTATTCCTACACACTGGGAGGCACAGAATAGTCAACGCAAAGGATAATCAAGGCAGAGATACAGAACAGTTGAGGCACACAATAATCTAAGCTCCCACAGGCTACCATCAAAGCCACAATAATCTCCTGCTATAATATATTGGGCCCTCTCCTTAGTTTACTCCCCACTCCCGCTGGCCCCCTATTGGTGCTTCAGTTCTGCAATCATATTTCTAGGGTTTGTTTTAGTCTAGTTCTGTCTATCCTTTGTTTTCTTTCTATAAATACCACCCATGAGTGACACTCAGTATTGTTTGTTTCTCTCCTTCTGATTTATTTTGTCTAGCATAATCCCTTCTAGTTCAATCCATGTTGTTGCAAATGGTAAGAGTTCATTTTTGATCACTGAGTAGTATTTCATTGTGTATCTATACCACATCTTCTTTATTCACTCCTTTGTCCTAGGATAATTAAGTAGTTTCCATAACTACTATAAATGGTGTTGTAATGAATATAGGCATGCAATACTTCAAATTAGTGTTTCTGAATTCTTTGGATAGATACAAAGGAATGGAATTGCTGGATCATATTATAGATCTGTTTTTAATGTTTTGAGAAACCTCCATGCTCTTTTCCCTGAGGGCCAGACCAGTTTACATTCCCACCAGGAGCATACACGTGTTATCCTTGTCAATACCTGTTGCTTCAACCTTTTTATATGGGCCATTCTTAAAAAGGAGGTATGTCATTGTGGTTTTGATTTGCATTTCCCTGATTATAAGTGACAATGAACATTGTTTCATGTGCCTGTTGACCATTTGTGTATCTTCTTTGGAGAAGTATCTATTTAGCTCTTCTGTCTACTTTTTGATTGGGTTTTCCATTTTCTTTTTGTTAAGGTATATTATAGTGAAGTTACAGTTTTTTAAGTTATATCTTCTTTGTAGATTTTGTTTTTAACCCCAAGTCAGATATATGATATGTAAATATTTTCTCCCATTCAATAGAGTGTCTTTTCTGTCTTTGGGGACTCTACTACAAACAAAAATAAGCAAATGGGACTATCTCAAACTAAACAGCTACTGCACAGCAAAAGAAACTCATTAAAACATCTTGGTTCTTAAAAAAATGATTATAAATGCATTTAAGGAACTTTGTGTACTCCCAGATCCAATTCACCTTCCTCGTTATATTTTTCTTTTCAATTATGGCAAATTATGCATAATAAAAATTTACTAGTGTAAACTATTTTCAGTGTACAATTTAGTGGCACCGAGCACATTCGCATTGGGCAGCCATCACCACAACCCATCTCTAGAACTTTTTTAAGAACTTTTTAACTTTCTCTAACTGAAACTCTGTACCCAGTCAACAATAACTTTCTTTCATCTCCTACACTCAGCCCATGGAAACCACTATTCTATTTGAATTCTTTATGAATTGGATTTTTCAGGTACCTCAACTAAGTGGAATCATACAGTATTTTCCTCTTGTTCTTGGCTTATTTCATAATGCCTTTAACATTCACCTACATTATATCACATGTCAGGATTGTCTTCTTTTTAAGACTAATTAATATTTAATTTTATGTATCATCCAAATTTGGTTTATCAATTTATTTGTTGATTTACATCTGGGTTGTTTCCACACCTTTTGACTACTGTGAATAATGTCGCTACAGACATGGCTATACAAATAACCTGTCCCTGCTTTCATATCATTTTGGTATAAATCTGGAGTGAAATTGTTGGATCATATGATAAGCTTATAATAGAGTGTCTTTGATGTCTTTGGGGAGTTGCTTAAGGAGGTAGCAACTACACCATTGCACATTTCCACCAATAATGCATAAGGGCTCCAATTTCTCACATCCTCATCAATACCTGTTTTTTTTCTTCTTTTTTGATAGCAGTCATCCTTATAGGTGCTAAGTCAGAGTTCATTGTGGTGACAAGGTTTTTTGAGAGGATAATTAATTATCTGCTAAGTGTTCCTGCTAGTCCAAATTTTAAAATAACACTAAAGAGAATGTACACCTTAGACGATGCCTTATTTCTGCTTCAAATGTTAAACAGTATAACGACAGTATTTCTTTAATTGCAATTGGATTTAAAATTTCAAACATATACAAATGGGTTATGTATGGAAGAACACTAGTAATATTTGCTGTGAAACAAATTCCTACAATGCAAGTGTACTACTTCTATCGAGTTTCATTACAGTTAAAGATTTCTCTGGAAAAATGAAATGAAAAATATCCTTGAAAATGATTTTTGAGATTTAGCCTGCTCCGTGGAATGCTGGATCTTGGAATTTATGAAAATATTGTATGAAGAGATTCAGGCTTTAAACAATAGCTCTCTTTTCCTTTACATTATTTTTTTTTTCTAGCCTTGAAATCTTTCTACCTTTAAGTCGTCTTAAGTTCCTTCGTGAGGCCCAGATATTGCTTTATTTCCTGCTTTGAATGCACAAATGTTTCCACCACCTTCACAATTTGGTCTGGTGAGAAACCATCTCTAATCAATTGGATTATGGTGTTTACATTTCCAGTAAATGTTATACTCTAGTTCTCACTTTATTCTGGCCTAAATTTTCACCACTGAAGACTTCGAGTTATATTTTTAAAAAATTGCTTCTCTACTTTAGAATTTCCATCCTATCTATATACCTATTAGACATTTCTGGTGTACCTTTATATGCAAATATGATATTGTTTAAGTGTGAACTGCAGTTAGCAATGCTACACTTTACCAGCAACTTTTATGTTTTCATAATCTATATAGTCTGCCCCATGTTCTGGAAGAGAACAAATGCAAGTATAAGGTAGGCAGGTTGCCTCAAAGAAAATGAAAAACCCTTCAGAATCATAAAATCATTGGTGTTCATAAAACCATACTGCACTTTCTCAGGAGATTAATGAGTGGGTCTTAAAGTGGCATTAATTATTTTTGACCAAATTCCAGTCGAATATTTGTGTGTTTCCTCGGAAGTTCTTTTCCAATTGCAAAACCTTGTTATTTGAATATTTGCAGTTTAAAACATTAATATTGTTACATTTCTTCTCTTAAGAGAATACAAAGCAGAAAATTAGTTATTGAAATCACTAACCTATCCAGTTTTTCTACCCGGGTTCATATTCAGTTATGCTTTCATTTAAACTATCCCCGTGATCTGTTGGTTCAGGGAGAGAACTAGTGAGGGTCCACGGGACCCCCATAGGCATCCCCCAAGACACACATATATCTTAGAACCAGAAAGTCCAGATCCATCTTAGAAACACTTTGCCTTATCCTAACTAACTACTTGAAAACATAATTATAAGTCACCACATGAGTGTTAATACTATTAATTATAAACTAAAACAAAAAAAATCACTGCTAATTGGGGAAGAAAAACAATTGATCACCCTCCAGAATATCTGTCAATGACACACACACTCACATAGTAAGTACAGCAAAATAGTGGTACCCACCCACTATCACAGCTCTCAGAAATTCTGGGAGGAATTCAGTAAATGGAGTCTCTCAGATTGAGTCTATAAGTTTCTCTCTGGACAGTCTTCCATGCTGGTACTTGCCTCTTGAATGTTCCAGAATATTATATGACCATGTCATTTACTGATTCGCAACCATTTGTCGGTTGTATTTTTTAAATGAGAACTCCAAGCACTGCTCACCTGAAATATTATTCTTGAATTTAAAAATATTAAACCATTTTGAATTTCACAGACTTTTGGGAGAAAGCAGGAATATTATTAATCACAAAAATGGAGGCCATGGGGATTGAGAACAAAGTGGGGAGGGGTCCCAGTGTATACAATAAAGGGATATGGGTGTTTTGGGGTGAGTAGGGGTGGTGATACACATCTGAGGAGGTGTGAACCTACTCCTCTGAAACCTATGTAGACCAATGGAATATGATATGAACCAATGTTACTGCAAATAAATAAGTAAGCAAGCATTAATTATTTTTGGACAAATACCAGTCAAAGAATTATGTGTTTTCTAGGTAGTTTTTTTCCAGTTGCAAAAGCCTTGCTATTTGAATACTTAAAAATCTATTCAATTCAGAATATCATTAAAATAATGAACTTAATTAAAAACTAAATAAACTGAATCTTTTTAAGCTAAGAGTTAAAAAGAAGCAGATTTTATCATTTTTTGGTCCATAACTGCTCAACTCTTTTCCAAATTGTGATTTTAATCAAGATATTTTACATTCTACTAACAAAAGCATAAGGTGGTATTTATGTCTGAATTGTTCTTGGAAAATATCAGTGTACTGAAGTTGAATTCCAAATCTGGAATCCAACCCTGGATTCCAAAGTCTGTTCCCATCAAGGCAAAATTCCACATTCAAAACATTCATAGAAGTATCAGCTACAGAAAGGACTTCATCTAATTTGATAAATTTGATCCACAATTTTATTTTTAAAAGCTAGACTATGTGGCCGCAAGCCCCTATATGTAATAGACCTGTGTCCTGTGCATTCTTTAGCAGATGTGCTGCATTTTATGTTGATACACAATGTTGCCATATTTGTTAATTTTGTCATGACAGATGTTTGACCACCGGTGATTTCATGCCTTAAAAATACATTCATATTTTAGGGGGGAAATAGGAAGCCTTGGGTCTCATGCCAGATTTTAATGTAAAATTAATTCCTTTAAAAAAGGCATTTTTAAAAACACAACATTTTTCTAATGTACATTAAGGATGTTGGAGAAGTTCACTGAAGCATATGCTCTGAGCTTTCAGGAGCAATCTGTAGTCAGGCATTTTAAATGAAAATTGATTTGTGATTTACATGGTCAGTGGAAAGAAAATTAACTTATGGAAGGTTGTAATGAAATATTAGACAAGTAAAAAAGTAGATGGTGATCTAGTGGAACTAAAAGTCCCATCTGGAAGAATTCTGTGACATTTTTACATTTATCTATGTTCTGCATGAGTTGTAATGTTAGTAGTAATTTTATGGGACTGAACTGAAATGAAAAGGGTGTTATCACAGATTGCCTACAATATAGGATTGTGTTCAGTGGAGAGTCCTGTATCCTTTTCTCCATTTTCCTATAATATGACTCATTGCACTTTTTTCAGCTACTGTTGTTGAATGCATTCAGCCTTTTACTTGAGGTTATTAAAGAAGAACATCAAATGCTCACAAATACAATCTAACCACACATTTAAAAGCAACACTGCAGCTTCCTCTTAGTTCTGCATTGTTTAGGAAATGTCCAAGAAAGAACCTTCAAAATGCACACGGAGGAAGCAAGTGCACTGAATGTAAAGCTTTTACCTTGGACCCTTTTTTTTGTCTCAAAAGTAAGATTAACACCTCACCAAAACTTAGAACATGTTAGCAGGATGGTAAATTTATATCTTCCTAGAAGTAAGTCGTTCAGAAGTGGCCCAATTTCTCCTTTTTTATTGCAATTATGTAAAAGCAACACAATTTTTTCTGTGGTCAGAAAAGTATGTTTTATTAGAAAAAGGTGAAGATTCTTCCTTTTGTGTCTAAAAAGAAATGTCTATCATATTTCAGTATTAATTATCTCTAATATTAATTCATACTAAAAGAAGAATATGTAGAGTCGTTTCACTCCATGTTTTTCTTTTTCCCTTTGCATGCATTATATTGGGCAAATGGTCATGAATTTTTGAAACTGTTTTATGAATTATTGTATCTAAAAATATTGGCTATAATTTAAATACTTTGACCCTGTGCTAAAAAATAATTATGAAATTACTTGCCTTAGAATTTCAAAATACATTGTCTGTCACTTTTCTTTATTCCTCTTCATCTCTTTCTCCATGAACGACAGTTGAATATAGGTAGAACTTCTAAAAATTTCTAAAGATTAAGGTTTTTAGCAAAGTTGATACTTGTTCTATATATATTTAAACAATTCACTAAAGGTGGAAACTCTCACTTTTAGGACTGATAGTTTGAATTGTTATTATTTTAAAATATTTTCATTGAGAATTTTTCGTTGATGGAGTTTCTCATGTTTATCCTTCACACTATTTTCTCTAATAAGAAAATAGATAGTCATTTCTGTAGGTTGAACTTATATCACATTGGTTTTAACCAGAATGGTACCTCTCCATGTAACTGCAGAGGTGCCGAGCTGAATCACCTGATAGGTGAACTTCCTAAAAATGTATCAATTACTAGACCCCATCATGAAGATCTGATTTAACGGGTCCAGAGTACTTCCTGACATTGGGGCCTTTTCAAGACTTCCTGGTTGACTGTAACATGTAACCCAGGTTGATATTGCAGCTCTGAAGAATCACCTTAGGGAAAATTTTCATGAAGTTATTCTACACAGGCAGGGGAAGGGGAAGGTGAGCTGGTAAGGTAGAGCTGGGTTCACCCCTGCTTTCTCAAGGGACACAACTCCACCTACTTTTCCTGTGTGGAGTTTATATGTTCCACCAAGCACTATTTGCGCCACAGTAGTTGTATGTGTATATTTGACCTAACTACACCTGCAATCAGATTATAAACCCAATTTTGTGTTGCTTATTTAATTACATTTTCACTTACATACTCAAAATATACTTTGAATCTTTTGTTTTGTTTTTCCATTCATTTTATTTTTATTTTTTTTTTTATGATGTCTGCTTTCTTTTCTCAGGTGTAGTTCCCATAGAATTTTTTTTATGTTTTATTATTTAAGTTGATACTTCTATTCCAATTTTTTAAAAAAATTTACAAAACTAAAATGTGGATTCTGAGAACTGACTAGAAGAGTATGCTATTGTAAGCATAGGATGGCCTATTGCTTCCATCTATTTGGCTTGATTGTTTAGTTCATTTCTTTCAAGTGGAAAACAAACAAACCCCCACCAGAATGTCTTCTAACATCAGAACCCAAGTCTGTAACTCTGGGTGCTGATGTAGCATTTAAACAATCATTTGACATCCATCCCTTCTGTCATTTCTGTAGCACATTCAGTTTTTAACATTTCTAGGAAAAAGGTCACGGATCTGTCACCAGCAGTGTTTGTGGCACTCAGGAAATAAAACGGGGTGGTTAATGATAGCTGGGGCAGCCCGTGTAATCACGGGTTGCTTCTGAGGTCAATATTCTGTATTGGCTTTCCGTCCTGTCCATCCAAAACAATATACTGGAGTAAGTGTAATCAGTAAGTGGCTGCAAATGAATCTTTTAGGGACATCAGCATTACACAAAGAAGAGATTCAAGAAGAGATGCTAAGTGGATCCTTCTGTTTGTAATTGCAGTCCTGGGAATCATTACCCTAATTAATAGCTGTTAAACCTGGGACCCTTGCAGGGTCTCATGGATGAGTTTGCAATTGCTGTTCTGGGAATGATTTTTGGGCTCTGCAGAAAGTGTCAGTGGGGTAAACAGACCCTGGAGACCAGGCTCAGGTGCTGAAACCTTCACTGCCCCCATCTTTTCCTAACCACAGAAACCTCCCGGGTGATCAGATAGCTATCTCCATAGCCCACAAAGTGGTGAGTGGTGGTTGTGGAGCAGGATGAGGTTTCAGCACTGAGTTCCCATTTAGTAAAACGAGCCTTAGATATATGCTGCTTCTTGGGGAGGAGTGGTTGACAACTCTGGTTGGAAAACAGTAGCCTTTGACATTTGCCTGTGAATTTATAAAGAGTTTGAAAAATTAAAAATGATAGGACCACTTTTGTTTGTGTAACCTTCAACCATACTTCAGTACACTGTCTTTAAGAGCTGGCAAGACTCTTATTTGAAGGGTCAGCCATGGGCATAACTGTGAATAAAGCCAAATTTATTTCCTAGACTCGGTTTTACTTTATACTCTTCAGCAACGCTCTCTTCTGCTCATAAGCCCTCAAAGGTCCAGATTGTCAGGTCTCTCCACCTACTCTCCTCTGGCCCAAACCCTTTTTCAGGAAAGGGCCCAGTGAATTGCTCATTCGGAGGTATAAATTCTCAAGACTGCTTTCAAAAAGATTTGTAGGAAAGCAAAGGCATGAGCGAGGCAAGAGTTAAATGGATTTGAGAATTATTTGGGAAGGAAGAAACAACCATCTCCATAATACATCCTCATCCTGTGACATGATTGATTTCACAAATGAGAACCTGATGTTGTCATTGATTCATTGATTGATTTACTCACTGTATAAGCTAGTATATGAAGAATTGCTGCTGATTAAAGCTTTCTCAGCAATGACTTAAATATATGTATATACAAATGTACAAACAGTGTTATTCACATGGAAAGCATAAATATTAGAGAAACAGATCAGTGTTTTATTATCGGGATAAGTATCTCTGTTTACTTTGCAATCTTAGCCCTAAAAAACCCATGTGATCATGGACAATGAACAAGGAGAGACATTAACCCAAACATTTTGAGTACCTTAATGCTGGTATTCTAACTCCAATCCAGTTCACACTATTGAGCACATAATGAATGCTTAGCAACCTAACTCACCGCCCTCTGCTCTCACAGTTGTTCTGAGAAATGGGCATTATTCTCATCTCTGTAAGCAGTAGTTAACCAAGGCACAAATATGATTCAGGGATTTTTCCACAATAATAGGAAGCAGGAGAGTCTGAATTTGAACTTGAACTCTCTGGCTAGGACTCCCTTGTTGCTCTATTGAAATGCTACAGTGACTTGGGGAGTCCTATTCACCTACCTTTGTGTTTGAAAATTTCAAATGGTTTTCACAAGCTCTATGAAAAGTTTAAGATAGCATAGTTGGATTACATTATTCTGGTATGCTGAAATAGTAGTAGTAGGTGCTCAAATAAACTTGATTAATGGATTGCTTAACTGGAGTTACCCCAGGGCTTTTAATAAAGGGGTTCTTTCCACAGCAATGGAAGAACTTGCAAGTCCAGAAAGGGAAAAAAAATCATTAGGGTTTTAATGGAAGTATCAGAACTGATTTAAACAGTTTCTGTCTTTCTTAAAATAAGTAAGAATACCAGTTAGTACTGGTCAGTAGTCTCAACATGCCTATTTTTGTGTTTGATAATATTCTTGCTAAAATTTTATAATCAGAATCCTAGCACCCCCTGCCTCCCCGCCTCCCCATACACATACACACATTGATTTGGTCGTATGCTAATGGGGTAAGAAAATACTAAACAAAGAATTGAAACAGTGGGTCTCAATTGGGAATGATTTTTCTCCCTAACCTGGAGGAGACATTTGACTATATCTGGAAATATTTTCTATTGTCACAAATTAAGGGTGGTTATGCTACTGGTATCTAGAGAGTAGAGTAGGGATTCTGCTAAACATCTTATAAGTCACAGAACAGAACCCATAACCCAGAACTATTGGGTCCAAAACATTAATCATGCTAGTGTTGAGAAACCCTGTGTTAGAGAATTAATAGGGGGAAAATGACAAAAGGTAAAGAAATTTGATTGAACTTACAGTCTGAAAGTGAAAGTGTGATCTAGCTAAAGATTTGCCATAAGAAAAGTCTTTGTTTGAAAATTTATTTCAGTATCTTTCATAGTTTTATAGGATTAACCTCAAGAAATTTCAATCAGAGATGGAATTAAATTCCTAGACAACAGCAGCAATATTAGGTAGCATTTTTAACCTCCTACTATATACCAGGAATTTGCTTTATACTTTATAAACATCTTATTTAGTCATCACAACTCTATAAAGTGTGTATAATTAGACAGTTTTACTTATGATAAAATTTTGGTTGTAAGAGATTGAGTGTTGTTACTGACATGTTTATTTCCGTGTTCACCAAACCCCGTGTCCTTTTCCTCTGGGATACACAAACCATATTTTCCTTCCTCTCTTAAAGTTAAGTGAGACTCTGTAAGTGATCCTGCCAAGGGAATATGGGCAAAAGGGAATATGGGATATTCTCTTCTAGCACTGGCTCTTTAAAATGACTCTTGTGTAATTCCCTGCATATTCTCATTTCCTTCAGCTACTGGTCAGATGCTGAGGATGAAGTAGAGATTTTAGGGACCTGGATTCCTGAAAGACTGTGTGGAGCAGAGCCTCCGCTGTGCTTCATAGGATGTTCGTGTGAAAGAAAAGAAAGCTTCATTGCATTTTGTCACCAAAAAATTGGAATTATTTTTTTGAAAAGGTGGTGTGCCCCAATTAACATAACCAGTTTGTAAGCCAGCTATAATTTGGAATCATGTTTTTCTGATCCATAGTTCCTGTTTGTGACTACTACATTAGATTACAAATAAATGCTTATTAGCCTTTCTAAAAAAAAGTCCAAATTATTTTCAAGAAATATGTGTATTAAAAGGTGTCTATAATATTCTCTGCGTTTCTTCCGGGTAAAAAGTCAAAGTACAAATATTTTTCAATTTATGATGAAATTGCATCCCAGTAAGTATCATAATTCAAAATTATTTAATAAACCTGACCTATGAAACATACATGTGGTCAGAACACTTACATTAACCTATAGTTGGGCGAAATTATCTAACACAAATCCTTCTTTATAATAAGTGTTAAATAGCTCATGTGAATTTATTAAATATTGTACTGAAAGTGAAAAACCAGTCAGTAGAGAATTGTTTGTTTACCCTTGTGATCAAGTGGCTGACTGAGAATTGAAGCTCAATGCTGCTGTCCAGTATGACAAGAGAGTATCATATTGCATATCATCAACCTAAGAAAAGATCAAAGTTCAAATCTGAAGTGCAGTTTCTACTGAATACTTAGAGTTTTCACCATATTATAAAATTTAAAAATTACAGTAAACTTTCATAAGTCAGGGACCATGTGTATATAATTATTATTGAACGATTTTCATTATCAAGATTAAAATTGATCCAAATATATACCTGGAATGCATAAATATCCAACAATTGTAGAAGCAGATTAAAATGTATGATTTTTATTACCAATTAATAGATACTGTCATTGACATATTCTTCAAGTATTTACTGGATACCTACTAACTCTTCTGCTTTTGAAGCACAAAAGAAAAATAGATTACAAAGATTTCAGGGAAAAAATGGATATGCTACAGAAAAGATTTCTAGGCTAGAATAATCAAGTACTTCCTTCTTATTCCTATTACAAATCAAATTGAAATGCTGACTCTTAATGAATGGTAAAGGTCATTAACTAAGAAGACAAATATTTCATTTACCAGGTGGAGAACAAAAAGAAGCAACTCTAAGAAGGTCATAATCCATGGGGACTAGATTAAGAATGACTTAACAGAGAAGAGTCACCATTTTTTATTAGGATTTTTAAAATATATATATATATTTTAATGAAGTACCATTAATTTACATCCTTGTTAATTTTTTCACAATATAAAATTTCTTTCCTCAAAGATGGTCACCATAGTTTTCCCACCAACAAAGCACCCATAATCTTTCACCATAGTCCATTATGCTCTTCCCACTGACGTTTTCTCCTTTCCCTCTTTTCCCCCTCCTGGATGTCTCAACTCTATAGTCAGCTTTAAAGGGTCAGTTATAAAGTTCTTCTTTGTCTAATCCTTTGTTTGATTTCTCTGTATTCCACATATAAGTGAAATGAGCCTGCATTTATTTTTCTCTTTCTGGCTTGTTTCACTCAGGTTAATCCCTTCCAGTTCTTCCATGTTGCTACAAATGGCATGAGTTTACCTTTTTGATTGTTGAGTAGTATTCCATTGTTTATATGTAACACTTCTCAATGCACTCATCTGTTCTGGGGCATTTAGGCTATTCCATATTTTCTTATTGTAAATAGCGCTGTTATAAACACAGCAGTGCAGGTTTACTTTTGAGTTACTATTTTTGTGTTCTTTGGGTACCTAGGAGTGGAAATGCTTGTAGAGAAGATCCATTTTTAGTCCCTTGAAGAAACTGCATACTTCTTTCCTGAACTGTGGGCTGAATGCTCTACCTTCCCACCAACAGCATAAGAAGGTTACTTTTTCTCCACACCCTTATCAACATTTTTTATTTATCACAGCCATGAAGTGGTATCTCATTGTGGTTTTGATTTACATTTCCTTGATGATAAGTGATGAATATTTTTTTCTTATGCCTTCTTGTGGACACCTGCATATCTTGTTTATAAAAGTGTCTATTTAGCTCTTCTGCCAATTTTTTGGTTGTACTGCTTTCATTTGGTTGATTTGTTTAAGTACTAAGTAGATCTTTGATATCAGTCCTTTATCAGATGTGTGGTGTGCAAATATTTTTTCCCCTTCTGTAGGTTCTATCTTTGTTTTTGTCACTATCTCTTTCACTTTACAGAAGCTTTTTAGTAGTCCCATATGGGACTACTGGGCTGTAGTCCAAGTTGTTTATATTCTCCTTTGATTTCCTTGCTCCCGGAGAAGAATCTGCAAAGATGTCCCTGAAGTTTATGTCATGGAAGTTTTGCGTATGTCTTCTACATATTTTATTGTTTCAGGTCTTACATCCAAGTCTTTTATCTACTTTGAGTTGATTTTCATTTATGGTGTGAAATAGTGTTCTAGTTTCCTTCTTTGGCACGTGGCAGTCCATTTCCCCAACTTCATTTATTGAAGAGACGTTACTTGTTCCAGTATCTATACTTCACTCCTTTGTCAGAGATCAGTTATCCATTAATGTGTGAGAATGGTCTAGCCTGAGTATTATTCCCCCCCCACCCCACTACACAGAGAAGGAAGAATATCCAGATTGTTCAGTGATGAGGTGAGTTATATAAAGCCAGGTAACATCATCCCTTCCCAGCTCTTTCTACATGGCAGTCTTAATAATGCCAGTGGTGAGGTTTCTGCAAGTATGAGCCAACCCCCAGAAGAAAGTGAGGAAACAAAAATATAGTTACATCACAATATAGTTACATCACTAAACCTCCAGATGACTCATTTTCTCCTACATAGTCAAGTCATTAAAAAAACATGAAACCCAATAACTTTAATTATATCAATCCATCTGCTTGGTTGTCCCCCACTTGTATTTTCCAGGCTCCTGGCTGTAAAATCAGGGCATGTGGATAATTCCTTTGAGACTTTTCATTAAATGGTATTCAACATACAGAGAGACAGTGTTGAATAATTAATGTTCTACTACCCATATATTTGTGGACTTCTTGTCTTGCTTATTTTAGTAGAAATTTTAAAGAAACTATGTCTTTAGTATATGCTAGACATACAATGCCACATTAGCCCCACCCTGTGGAACATAAGCCAAGAATATTATAATTTATATAAAATGCTGCTTTCCCTTTTAATGATAAATTGGTCCACTCAAATACTGCCTAAGATGGCACTCTAAAGATTCTTTATGATTAAATTAAGAAAATGGGACTAAATGGGACTATGTTGGGACCTCTGGTTAGCACCTGGGTGCTTTCAGCACTGTCCTGGTGAACACTTCTTGTTCTGACTGTGTTCTGAGTGAATACGTGCATCCTGGAAAACACAGTGTAAATAGTGCCCCCTGTTGTTGTGCAATGTTGTGGCCTGCATACTCAAACTTTGCCTCTGTGAGTTTTGATGTGGAGAAGTTTATTCTGGTCAGTGACTGGGTTTATGATGTTTTTCAGGATAGCGCAAAATGTAGCCATGTTGCTGTGTGTTTATCTCTGAGAAGGAGGTTGACTACAAAGGAACAGGATCACACTGTGATAGTTCTGGAAACTCTATTGCTTGCTTGTCTAGTGACTGCTGCCACATATGCAATTACATCTAGATGCCAAAACATTTGTTCCAATGATACCATTCACCCCCTTTTCTTGTGAGCTTAACTACTATGTCATTAGGACTTACAGAGAAATTTGTTCTCCAATAATGTCAATTTTCTTGCCACCACATTGAATTTTCCATACTTCATTAATACCATTATTCTCATCTATTTCTGTTACACATTCTATATTTCTAGAAATAAAATTACCCAGAAAGGACATCAACCAACAAAATAACTTTCCTGCTAGACTATAAACTGAATATAAGTTGTTTTGTGAATTACTTCCTGGGCGTGTCTCTCTTGCTGTGTTTGGAAACCAATTCTTTCATGCTAGTTCAACAAAACATCTGTCTTCCTACTTTCAGCTCATGCCTTTCTTTTTTTAATTTTTTTTAAAGATTTATTTATTTATACATACAAGCTGGGGTACAGGCCAGAGGCGTGGAGTGGTGAGAGGCTTCACCAGAGACAGAGTAGGGAGCAGAACAGGCAGATCAGAAACACACTGCTGAGGGGAGCAGCGGGCGAGGCAGGAGAGGTCTGCCGCGCCATGTGGTATTCTCCCCGGCTGGGCGTCGAACTTGCATCGCTGCTGCCGACAGCGCCGCAGTGCTTAACCGCTGCGCCACCAGGGAGGCCCCTTTTAATTTTTTTTTTTTTTTTTTTTTTTATAGAAGAACTGGGGTATAAGCCAGAGGTGTGGGAGGGGAGGGGTAAGAGGATTCACCAGAGACAGAGTGGGGAGCAGAACAAGCAGATCTACTGAATTACACTGCTAAAGGGAGCAGAGCTATATCGAAGTTAGCTCCCTGGTTGGGGATCGAATTCAGGCCTTGCAAGTGATAGTGTTGAGACTTCACCCCTAGGCCACCAGGGAGGCCCAGCTCATGCATTTCTAATGCCTATAAATCCCTTCTCAGCTGTCTTTTTATTTTTTTTTTTTTGAGATTACACTCCATACCACCATGCTGGTGATTCTTGTTCAGCCTCTTACATTCAATAGTGATTAATATTACTCCATCTTTTCCTTTCCTCATAGTATAAATACCTGCTGCTTACAAGCTCACCTCTTAGAAGTCTAATTTTATCTGACCCAAGTTGATGGCCACTCATTTTTATAAAAAAGGAAGCAACAAAGTAGTGCAATACATACAGCTGGGCATCTATATTGAAAATAGCTGTTTGGTATTAATTAGACGGTATATAATAAAAATAACTCCTAAGTATCAAGTAAGTCATATTGCTCAGGACTTTCCATCTATAATGATTTAGTGAGTTATTACCATCTCCTTTTCAGTTGCTCAAGGTCAGAAAGTTAGTAAGTGGTGTTGCTGAGATTAAAAACCAAGGTCTCCCTGCCTTAACTGACCATACTGCCACTTCCCCTTCCAGTTTCTTGGAACTTCTTCCCCAAAAGTCAAAGTTGCAGCCTGTTTTTTACTCTGAAGTCTTTGCTGTTGATAAGACCTCATCCTAAATCATTATTCCCATTCTCTCATTCTAAGTCTAAATCCCATTATTCCTTTTTTTAATTTAACACATAAGGAGTTCTTCCTAGAATAGCTATTGCTTGGGCACATTATAATTAATATTTTTGACTCTATATTGTAGGTAATTCTCTTTTGCAAACAGTCACTTTTCACTGTCACCAGAAGTTGCTAACAGAGGGAAATCTCATTCCTGGTGCCTATCAACAGAGGGGCTCATTGTCATCTGATGCAAACATACATGCGGGAGGATGCACCTGTGCTCCTGCATGCCATAAATGTCTCATTTCCAAGCAAAGCATTCTGTGATGACTCAGGAGCAAGAAGGGGGATGAATTCCTAGAAATAATCATTACTGTAATAAAACATCTATATTTCTGGAACTTCCCTTTACTAGATCTTTCATTCTTGTATTGAGTACTAAAATGCAATGCAATATTCTCCTAGTATGCTGTTAATATAGCATGTATTGAAAAACAAGCCACACTCACTGACCATCTTGCTTTGTGTACTCAAAGAATCAGAATCATGGATTTTTTTTGAATGAAGAGATCTTAGGAATTATTTGTTCCCACCTTCTATTTAGCAACTAAAGAAATTATGGTACAGAAATATGAAAGGACTTTCTCAAGAGTAAATGTGGTAAAGACTCCTCAAAGAAAAAACTACAGGATCTCATTTTCAAATTAATATTGTGACAGTTATATACATTTCTGTACCTCTCACTTTTCTTCATTCAGTGGTGCCTATGATAAGAATAATTTATAAATTCAGTAATAATGGAAACTTTTTTCTACCTTCAGATGATTCTCTTATTTTTTTCTCATCCTTGTGGTTTGAAACAGTTAAAACATCAACTCCAACCAATATGCAGTTGAATTTGAAATTTACTGTATGATGCTTCTGCTTTTCATTTTTTACCATTTCACACCTTGTCCGCATCTTGAGCAAGCTTGTAAGTTTCCAGTGCATCCATTTCTTGTGATGATATATTGTCCTGGTGGAAAATTTCATTTACTGGCTGTGCCCTTTGCTGAACCTGTTGCTAGTCAGGGAACATGATAAGCGTATAAGTAGCATGCTACTTCATTTATCATACATCGTTTTAGACACTCAAATATCTCATATACAATTCTGCATTCTGCACATAGAGGAACTACCCAACTCACAGGGGGAAAAAAGATCTTCAAATAAATTGTCAGTTTATGATATATAAATGTATTCTCTTAACAAAAAATTATTCATAGTTTATACTAAATTTGTAAGTACCTTTTATTTTTTTCTTAACTGCTAACCACATGTTATTAAACACTAATAGAAAGGATCTGACTTTTGTGATTTGGTGTCTAAGAGAATTGGAAAACATAAAAACACTGTCTATTTTCAATAATTGGATTACTTGTGAAATAAATCAAGTCACTGGGAATCTCAACAGCATTTCAAGGGTGCTCTGGTGCCACACTTCTCACCAGGGGAAGCACGTCAACATTTCCTCCCTACCTAAAGTGAAAACTAGCATAAGTCAGAACCAGCATTTTGAGAAGTTTGGTAGATGAGTGTACATCTGTGAATGGAAATCAAGAAAAACAGTGCGCCAAGCATCTGCCTTAGAAAGTCATTTTCTTCAAGGCTTTTTTTCTGAGGCTGCTACAGGAGGTCAGGCCTACCTAATTTCAGTAACTTTTCATGTATTGATTTCTGCTCTTCCCCTGTCTGTCATTAGTGCGTTTTACTAGCACCCATTTTTTATGTGTAGCATAAAAAAATCTACATTCTGTCAGAATGGGACCCTTGAAATTTTGAAAGTGAAACTTGATTTACATTAAACACTGCTTAGACTAATTAGGACCTTTCTCAAAGGAATTGTGAACATGAAATACAGCTAACAATTACTCGGTTGCTGTCTCCCTGCTCTTTATAGTCTAGGAAGTTCTTTAGCTGAATAAACCCATGCAGACAGATGAGGGCTATGGGCACTAATATGAAATATAAATATAGAGAGAGGTTTGGGTGTTCTTATTTATTTAGGACTGTTGTCCTTCCAAACCACAGCAGCATCACCAAGCTCCAGCAGTGAGCTTACTTACCTAAACGGAAATATGACTCATGGGGTCTGTCTCGCAGGAGATACTCACAGTAAAGAACAGTAGGCTCTAAAGCAGGGTATCCCTTTCTGGAATATGGGATGAGGAGGTAGAATTTACATGTAATGATATTCCTGACCACTGAGAAAACACCTAACTAGTTATATAGCCACAGATCATTGGAGTTTTCTCCATTTCGCACGTTGATTAAAATTCTCTAAGTCTTGATTCTTCCTGTTCTTTGGATCACAAAGACTTTGAAATGCTAATAAAAACTGGGATCTGCATATGACCCAGAATGCATGGAAAGGGCTGCATAGAATTCTGGGGGCACAAATGCTCTGATGTTTACCAGTGGGTCCCTGAATGCTATGAAAAGCACACTGAGTTCAAGCCACTACTGTAAACTGGGGCAGATGATTCAGCTTCTCTGACTCAGTTTGGCCATCTGTAAAAGTAGCACAAATATTGTTCTCATCAAAGGGGGTCACTTTGGAGATTAAAAGAGGCAGTGAATGTACAAGGACAAGTTCTGTCTGGCACCTGGTAGTTGCTCAATCAGTATGGGTGCTTTCCTTTCTTAGACTAACTTACCAGGAGGGGAAATCATATACTGAAAGCAGGGCTGGACCAAGTCTGACCAGCACCTGTTCTTCTAAATAAAGTTTTATTGGCGCAAAGATGTTTCCATTAGTTTACATATTGTCTTCCACTGCTTTTGTGCCATATGGTGGATCCAGTTTAGTAGTTGTAGTAAAGATTGTATGGCTTGCAAAAATGAAACTATTTACTATCAGGCTCTTGAGAGAAAAAGTTTGCAAATCCTTGCTCTGGGGCTATTAACATGTCTATTGAAGGCGGTTGATTTCATTGTGTGTGGAGGATTGTTTATCCCTATCTTTTACTTGTTCTGTTGGAGACTGAACCTGAAGTAGATGACAGATTGGTGAGTGTAGTTCTAATAGCTAAGACTCTAGCTCCAAACTGAAATCAAATCAGTTGTCCTGTATGTTATAGCTGAAAGGAAATGAGACTAAAGAGAGAGAGAAGGGAATGTTCTGAACTGTGAAGGCCAAGTCCTGATTCCATCGCCAAATAGTTTATGGGACTCGGAGCAGTTGTCTCTATGGTACCTCAGTTTCCTCAACTGTAAAATGACCATTAGTTTCTATTTCCTTATCTACAATTGCAAAATCTAGATAGTTCCAAAAAATAGAAGTGTTTTCATAATTTGTCTAAATACAGAGTTTTTAATCAGTCCCACTTAGAGTGAAAGGTGATAGGTTTCATTGTAGAAATACTAATGTGTTTGATTATAGAATCTTCCTTAGGCTGTACTAGGGCTCTTCTATGATGTATGATGTGTGTGTCTGTACGTGTGTATGTGTGTGTGTGTGTATTACATATCAACTTTCTAAAATATGAAAATAAATTCTGAACTCTAAAATATCTGCCCTAAGAGTTTAAGGTAAGGAAATGTCTCATGGAGCTTATGAAAATTAAACAATGTGACACCCTAATAACAAAAAACAATGCAACCACTCGATAAAAGTTAATACGACTCTTAGGTCTCTGCTCCATTCCAAAGAAGCTATGACTGTTGTCGGGCCAGTTGATACCAACTGTGAAATACCATCATAAGCCCATGAGCAAACTAGTATAGTAAAGAGGCAGAAAACTCCTAGAGTGGGCAAAGCCCTGAATTATGACCAGGGAAACTTCACAAATGGGACTGTCTTAAGAGAGGCTGTTTTCCACCACACATCCAAGTGGATACTTCTTCTAAAGTATCAGAAATTGCTAAGTGTCCTTGAACAAGGTGTGAGGGTTTCTCTGAAGGACCAGGAAGGGGGTTTATCTAATGCTGATTCTGCCTAAATGAAAAAAATACACTGTTTCCTTCTGGGCTCAGCGTATTTGAAACATTTCACTGAAAGGATTCCACTACCCCTGACATCTTTGCTTATACTGAGGTTAAGGTGGCCTTGTGCCACCTTAAGATCAAGGGGAAGAAAAAATTAACCAGACAGGCAAATTATAAATAATCCTTCAAAAACATTTTTTAGTACCTGAAAATTATCAAAAGATGTCCCTGCCCTGTTTTAGTGGAAAAGGTAGTGACTCTGAGTACTGACTTCTGCTTCAGCTTCTCCCACAATGCTGGGCAAACTTGAATGAGTCCCTTAAACACTTCATGCCTTAGTTTTTTTCATTTAGAAATTGAAGGAATCTTGTGAATTGAAGTTAATTTCTGATATTCCTCCCAACTCTGTGAATTCTGACTGTCTCAATATCAGAAGGCCAGAAACCAGTTTTACTAATCACTTCAAAGTTCTATATGAGTGACCTGACACTTTAAAAAAAAGTACTGTTAAAGGAATGGATGAGTGATTATTTAACCATAGATCTGTTATTTAGGCAGCAATAGTTTCTTTAATAAATAAATACTACTGAAGTGTATTTTATTTAATGATTTTTGCAAATAATGGGTAAAATATTTTCAGCCATACAGAAAATCACAACTCAAAATAATTTACAAAAAAAATGTCTTGTCTCATATAACTAGAATTCAAGAAGTAGACAGCACCTTTACTGGCTTATTCAGGACTCAAGAAGGTCATCAAAGACTCAGATTTCTTATATGTGATGCTCACGTCTCTGGCTTGTTAGCTTTCTTACACTGACTTGCCTGTGGTTACAAAACAGCTGCTGCATTTCCAAGTGTTACCTTTTCCAGAAGATCCCAGCAGACTTCATCTCACCTTTTATTGAGCCAAGTTAGTTTGCATGCCCACCCATAAACAATCGCTAGCAAGAGGACTGGTATTCATGCTGTCTTAGATAATTTAAGGGAGAAGTTTATTTTCCCTGAACAAAATCAGGTCTCTTGTAGACAGAAAGAAGTAGAGGAAAAGATTAATCATCAACTCATAACAATTGTCCCAGAATTGAATACCTCTTACTAAATATCTGATCAATAAATAAAAGAATAAGTGGATGAATGAAGAAATGAATGGCATTAATATAAAGTCAAATGTTAAAATGCCAAATGAGTGATCCAAAGGATAAGTGCCAGGGAAATTTTATGTCACTGTGGACAGTTCTAAACAGGAGGGGGCCACTGAGATAATGTCACAGGGGCTGAATTTGCATGGTTTGGTATGGATCAAGGTCTGATTAAGGCATTTCCTTGGTGATATAAGTTTTTTTTAATGTATTTATTCATATATATTTTACATTATTGTTCATTTTTGTGCAATGTTTGTTTTCTTCTCTCAGGTGTAGTCACTGTAAAATCCCCACCAACAATTCACCCAGGCACTATCACCATAATCCTTTATACTCTTCCCTCTGCTATTTCGATTCCTCTTCCTCCCCCTCACCTGCAGAGTGTCTCTGATTTGTAGTTGCCTGTTATTTTTTTTTCTTATTTATTTTTCCCGATCGCTTATTTAGTTCCCCTATATTCTTCCTGTAAGTGAAGCTATCCATTATTTTTCATTTTCCTTCTGACATTTCACTGAGCATAATCCCATCTAGCTCCATCCATGCTGCTGTGAATGGCGTGAGTTTATCTTTTTTGATTGCTGAATAGTATTTCATTGTGTATATATAGCACATCTCCTTGATCCAGTAATTTATTTTGGGGCATTTAGGTATTTTCCAGATCTTACCTATTATAAATAGTGCTGCAGTAAACATGGGGGTGCAGGAATCCTTTTGAATTAATGTTTTTTGTGTCCTTTGGGTGGATCCCTAGTGGAATTGCTAGGTCATATGGTAGCTCCATTTTTAGTAGTTTGAGAAGCCTCCACACAGCTTTTCATAGTGGTTGGACCAGTTTGCATTCTCACCAGCAGTGTAGGATAGTTCCTTTTTCTACCCATCCTTACCAATATTTGTTGTTGCTAGTTTTTTGATACGTGCCATTCTCACTGGTATGAATGGTATCTCATTGGGGTTTTGATTTGCAGTTCACTGATTATGAGGGATGTTGAACATTTTCACATATACTTGTTGGCCATTTGCATTTCCTCTTTAGGAAGTGTCTTTTTCGCTCTTCTGCCCATTTTTTGACTGGATCGTTTATTTTCGTTAAGTCATGTGAGCTCTTTGTAGATCTTTGTGATCAGTCCCTTATCATTTGTATGGAGTGCAAAAATTTTCTCCCAATCAGTAGGAAGTCTTTTTATTTTGGTTAAGTCTCTTTTGCTGTGTAGAAGCTTTTTAGTTTGATGTAGTCCCAGCAGTTTATCTTTTCCTTCACTCTTTTTGCTTTGGGGGATGAGTCTGAAAATTTGATCCAATGTGGAAGTAGAAACACAAAACATTTATCAGTGGCACGAGAACCACTAACTGAAGAGAGGAGGGGTCAATGGGGACAGTAATTAAGGACCAACTTAAAACAATAGATTTTATTGCTCAGCTAATTGACTAGACTTTACTAGATGAATAATAGTAAAGATTTTATGTGTATAATTTATTAAGCTATACTTTTACATAAAGTAAAATTTACCTTTTTAGAATACAGTTCACCCTTTTAGAGTATAGTTCCATGAAATTTGACAAATACATATAGTCAGTGTAACTACCCCATATTCATGAGAAAGAGAAAGAGCACTTCCCAAAACTATCCCTGTGTCCCACCTCGACCTCCAGCCCTTGACAGCCACTGATATGTTTTCTGTCCTGATAGTGATAGTTTGGACTTTTCCTGAATGTCATGTGACCTTTTGGTTTCTTTCATTTGGTATGTACAAATGAGATTCCCTCAAGCTTTGTGTAGCAGGAGTTATTTCCTTTTTATCTGAATGGATTTCATTGTATGGATATATCTGTTTGTTTACCCATTCACCAGCTGAAAGACATTTGGATATTTTTGACTTTTTGGTAATAATGAATAAACTCACTATAAACAATTGGGTATGTTTTTCTGATAATATGTTTTCATTTCTCTTAATAAATATTTAAGAGTGGGGCTTTTGGGTTTTATAGTAAGTTTATGTTTAACTTGATAAGAAACTGCCAAACCTTTTCTAAAGTGGCTGTGCTGTTTTGTAATCCCCAACAATGTATGAGTTCTCCAGGTACTCCACACCCCAGTGGGGAGGCACTTGGGGAGGTCTTTCTCTTTCCTTTCCTTTTCTTTTCCTTTCTTTTTTTTTTTTTCTTTTTGTTAGCCATTCTAAGAGGTGGCTTCTTGTGGCTTTAATTTTCATTTTTCTAATGACTGATAGTGTTGAGCATCTTTACAGGTATTTACTTTTCTCCCATATATCTCCTTCATTAAAGTTTTAACGAGAAAGCTTTTAATTTTTCCTTTTTGGATCATGACATGGTAAAAGAAAAACTTTGGAAAGGTGAATCATGGTCTGGAATGAGGGCGCTGGTGATACAGAAAGGGGTTACTGCCTAAGCCAAATCAGAGGTGATGAGCAGAGTGGTATTTCTCTAATCAAACAGCATATTTGTCCTAAAAAATAGACAGCAAACCTAGAAATCTCATTGCACTGTGCCTTCCAGGAGAATGAAAATAATGATTTCTACTGCTTGTGATGCCCCGCACTCATGCAAATGCACATGTGCACTTTGGATAAAACTCATTAAATCCTGAGTTCAGTTCTCTCCCCTGGTTAACAACTGAGAAAACTGAGGTACAGAGAAGAAAGTCCCTCACTGGAACTGGCACATGACTGCTGGGGGCCTTCAATGCTCAGCCTGCCTCTGCCCACAGTGACATTCCCCTCCTAGAAGTACCTGTATTAATATTGATTGAATTAACCAAATTTATAAGCTATAAAAGATGCCAAATTTATGCTTCTGTTTCTTGGCATCAAAACTAACACAGACACTAAGTGTAACTCTTTTTAAAAAATGTACAGCACATCAGCCGTATCGATTGGACAATAATAATGACAATGTTCTTACCTATTTATCCATCTGGATCAAGAGTGGTGGCCCCCAAACTTAGCAGGCTGTGGGATTCTTTATCAATTGTCTGTGACTTCATCTCAAATCTGTCTGCTTAGCCAGGGCACATTCGAACCATTTCCTCATATGGCCAGCTGCACTCCCTCCACACCAGTTTCCAGAGGAAGATCAGCCTGGCTTTTGGGGAACACTTATGTGTGTCCCTCAAACACATGGCAGCACCTACCTTTGAAACCAATTCTACAGTGGCAGAAGGATGAGGGAAAACAAACAAAACACGCAACAAAAAAATCCTTTTATCCTTTCTCATTTCTTGACTAGTTATAGGAGAGTTATTTCACTGAGTCCCCCAAGAAGAGATAAGAGGTGCTAATTGTAGTATCAATAATTTAGTCTAGGGACCAAGGCAATTTGTGCTACTAGATAAAAACAGACACATTTTCAGAGATTTTATAACGTAAGAGTGTAAAAAGCCTAGATTTGCTAGGATGGTACGCTAATCCCCAGAAATGAAGTCCCCAGAATCCATCTGATTTGTCTCTCAGTCAGTCAGGAAATTGAGAATTTGCTTTTTTTTTTTTTTTAACTGAGAAACTTCTTTGAAGTAGGTGTTTGATCCTGTGCTCTAGCAAAGATTCCTGTGTGAGCAATGAAGAGTGGGATGTTATACAGAAATGGCAGGCCCATTTTTGGTGCCCAAAAAGTCTTCAGGCCATTGACAATTTAATACTCACAACTCCAGTCTTCAACTTCTTAAAATAAGATGCTTGTTGAGAAAGGAGACTTGAGAAAACTTTTCAGTCAAAAAGGTAATAGCCATTGATATATTTCCATTAATTGACTTAATCTTCTCCCAGTAGTACTCAACATGAGATCAGAGACAGTTCTTCCCAAGTGAAAAATTTTGGTTATCTATATTTCCAGATGAAGCAGAACTGCTAACTGGAAAAACAAAAACCCTCTAAAACATAATATTTTTTTAAAAAATTGTGATAAGACATTATAATTAGTCTCGATTGCTATCATTAACTTTCTGTTGTGTTGGATCTTTCTGAGACATAGACATATTTTAAATTAGTTCTAAAAGGAAGACATCAAACAATATCTTTCTCCACTAGTACACACCCATACTGTAGAAAGTTCCACACATATACCTTGTGTTAATTATGGTAAAATCTGATTCTGTGGTAACATCTGGGCTTTGGTACCATCTCCCTCACTATCTATGTGACCGTGATGAATTTTCCTCATCTATAATGTGACAATAATTACACTTAAGATTATTGTGAAGATTAAATAAATTAACTGTATGAAAAACCTGGATTATAATATGAAATAATTATATAATATGAAATGCCAAGAAATCCCTTATAAATTAATTACTTTTTCCTGTGTATGCACACACTTCAAACAAGCTGTATAATGTCAATATAGGAAAGACTACAAGATCATCTAACACACGAAGGCCTGAAATCCAAGCAAGGTGTCTAAAATCAGGGTTCTCACTGATACTCACCATTAACAGAATCACTCTTGCTAAATCTGCCATAAGTTCTTTCTTCATATTATTTTACAGTTTCCCCTTTCCCAGAAATGATTCTTCCATTGAAAAGAATTTGATTTATAAGTAGTCTATGCTTATGTGAGCCAAAAATCAGTAGCCATCACATTTATTCCAAATAGACTTTAATATTTCCAAATGAATACTGAGAATCTCTGAAATTCACAGCAGCCCACTGAGATACCCTGAAGATGTGTAAAGTCTATAAACTTGTAGTAAATGCATATAAATAATGAGGGGCTTAGAAAATGAATTAACAAAGTTAAGAATTTGGGTGGGTGAATTACTATCAAGCAAAGTTAAAGTCTACTTTGATTCTACAAATCCTGAAAATAAATATCTTTAAAGATTAAACTTGTTTGGGGAAAACATCTGTTCCTGCTTTAAGACTTTGATTTGAAGGTAATGTCAAAATTAATTTATTCAAAAGCAAGCAGACAGCTTAATAAAATTTGACCCACATAGACTCTCCACAAGGACTGGCTAGTTCTCCTCTAGTTCTAAATTCTGAAAAATGCAAATTATATATGATTATCTACCCCTTTACTTCTGCACCAAGTTATCAGTGTCTCTCCATTCTGTTTATTACTTAGACCCACTGGAGAATATGAGAATATTAGCAGTCACTAGCCCAGGACATTGTCTAAATAGCAATATCCACCACTTTGAAAGAAAATCTTTCCTTACGACTTGGTTTTTGATCAATTTTTCACTTTGCCCTTAAATCTATTAGCAAGATACTGCTCTCCCTGACACATCTTTCTTTCTTTAGCACTCTCATAATCCTGCAAACTAGATTGAGATTAAACAAGAATGTGAGTCACTTTCCATAGAACAGGAACTTAGTTTTGAAAAGAAATCATGTTATCATCCTCAGTAAAAACCATGGTTGTCCCCAATATGTTTCCAGCTAGCTTTTTAGAAGACACTAATAGAGAAAGAAACAATCCTTAAGAGTAGGAAAAAAAGCAAGTAATTTGACCAAGCATAGTATGGTGCTGATGACCTTTGTTGCTGCCTTCACCATTCTTTCCAATCCTTTTCTACAAACATGGAGAAGAGGACAGAGATAACATTTGAAGATAAGCAATAACAATGCAGAGGAGGAGCTTAAATATTATTTATGATTCAATTTTTCCCCTTTCCCCCCCGACCATTTGCCAGAACTGCATATCCCTGCATATTTGGGGTAACTGGTAAAAGAAAACAAAACAAATGAGACTTTGGCATAATTAACTTAAGGCCTTTTTACTAGCTGTTATAATCCTTGAAATTGTCTTACTGGTTTAGTGTTGGTCAGTCTTTAGGAGCACAATCAGTGAAACCAGTTTTCCCTTCTATCAGCAAATGTGTGCTGAGTCCCTCCTCGATGTCTCAGGCACTGTGTTTGGCACTGGAACAAAATAAAACAAGACAGGTTCCCCGGGAATATTCTATTGAGAGTGCTGTTATTATTTAGCCAAATGAGTGCACAGAAAGCATCAGACTTGTCAGCAATATGAAGAGGGAAAACACTGTGTCAGGATAGAAAAACCTCTCAGGATATCATTTAGATTGAAATGGTTCAAGTTGACCCTCTCCTGAATGTGACATTTAAGGAACATTAATGAGAGGCAGTGAGATGGAGTGTTGGAGGCAGGCTGCCTGGTATCAGGTCTCAACGCCAGCCCTAATGATTTGACCCTGGGCATTGATTCTTTCATGTAAAATTGGAATGACAAAATAACCTATCTATCATATTAAATTGATGGGATGATTCTCTGAGCATGAACAAATTCCTATAAATGGTTTAATAAATATCAGCTATCATCACCATCATCATCAATGGTGTTGTTGCCAGTAGTGATAACAGCTGTAAGCTGAGACTCAAAGAATCTCATGGATCAGGACAATCTTTTGCACTGTTTACCCTGGGTCATTTACTCCATGGATCCAAAAAGAGGGAAAAGATTGAAAGTTGTCTTCCTGTTGAATTTTGAGACACTTTCGGTTCCCCTCAAATCCTGTATGACTTCTTTTTAGTCAGAATCATTCTGACCTGACTGAGGAGCAAGTTAAAGAACAAGCATTTCTTCAATACCTCAAGCAATCCAAGCTTGTGTTAGATGCTTCCTTATAAACCTTTGTCAGGCAGGAATTATTTTCACTGTGCATACGAGGAGTCGGAGACACAAACAGGCTCAAGAAATTTATTTAGTGTTTCATGACTAATAAATAACAGAAGGATTCAGACAGAGTATATTCAACCTCCAATCCAATCCCTTTCTACTTGAATTTAGTCATGAGGCTCTGCTGTATCGTTGATACTCTGGAAACTCCTCAACACCTAATGACCAATCTAATTCCCATAAGATACCATGAAGGAATTTCAGAAATCACCAGTTTCCCCAGGCTAGCATTTGCTTTGATCAAAGACAAGAGGTTACAGACTTTCAAGTTTATGATCACTTGTGGCACAATGTCCCATGGCCTCGAGTAGCGGTAATCCATCAAAGCCTGAAGTCCTCTGATGTGTCCCCAATACCTTCAGAATCTTTTCATTTTCCATTGCTATTTCTGAGTAGAGGTTAGGTCTTCCCTGACATTCTGAGATGGATACTTTTCCAAAAAGATTATAAAGTACATTGAATTCCATAGTATACAGACCACATGGAGACCTCAGTTTATACCCAATATTAAGGCAAGGATTTAGTGTGTTGACTCTGCAGACCTCATAGTAAGTGATCGCTTTGCCAGAACTAAAAGCATGTGGCACTGTCACTCTGAGAGAAGTGGACATATTGACTTACTAAGAGATATTGTTGGCAATTCAAGTAGCAGAAAGATGCTTAACAAGATATGGGATTAAAATAGTATTTCTGGATAATAAACTTACTTTCAGATGAAGTAGCAACAAAAAGGAGAGTTGCTAAAAATGGTGTCTTCCTAACTAAAAGCAAAAC
The DNA here is from genome assembly GCA_004024925.1 of Scalopus aquaticus. Taxonomy (NCBI): domain Eukaryota; kingdom Metazoa; phylum Chordata; class Mammalia; order Eulipotyphla; family Talpidae; genus Scalopus; species Scalopus aquaticus. The sequence goes on along the minus strand of PVIJ01001537.1, from coordinate 128,049 downwards.
AAAACTTGGAGAAGAATCCTTAGTGGGGAGCTGCTAGGGAGGTATTTAAAAATCATGAGGTGCGTTCAGGAATGTACCAGGAACAGGAGATTCCTCGCCTTCCTCTCCTCAGCCCATCCTAGAACTCCAGCGTGGGGATGCCCCTAGGGTCGCTAGCTGTCTGTGTCTCCCTACTGCCGCATGGCAGTGTGACCATGGAATCCTTTCTGCTGTGAGTCTTAAAGCCCCAAGGTCCTTCTAGACGCTTGCATGGCTAACATCTGTTGGTGCATAGTTAGTATGTCAATGCATCCACACTAGGGCCACATCCACATCTTAAATCTTTCTCATCAGTAGAACTATTGTGCTTCCAGCGTTTTTGACAATTCCGTTGTTTATTTTTGGAACATACACATAAAGCAACATTCACACCTCAAATTTGGAGGCTGAACTCACTTGCTGCGGTGTAGTGAAAGACACAGGTTAGTTTTGTCAGTCACTACACAGGAGACTCCCTATCCCCACCAAGCTGACTATCCATCTTGCTCCGGGATTTGCAGAGTTGGAAACAATAGCATCTCCCATCCTCCCCTGGGACAAGAACAGAGAAGCACGGCTTTTCATAGCTCACCAACAAGGAACTCTCTCCTGCCACAGTTTAACCTCCACATCCCCATTACAGTGACTTATTTTAATCCATGACTTTTCTTTTCCACCTGGATCCCAAACCAGTCACCGTCTTCCACGAGTCCCCCCTTTTGACATCTGGGTCCCAATGTAGCTGTAAAATCTTCATTACAGCAGGGAATGAAGAATCAGAGAAAATCTTCTCTGTGCTATTGCTGGCTACTTAATGTGCTGTCACAACATGTCTTTGAGTTTCTTTCTGGCTGAAATAATTTCAAGGATTGTTTTTCTGCTTCATCATTATATCCCAAACGGGTAAGCCTCCCTGAACCTCCAATGAACAGAGTCTATTAGCATTTTAAACCAAGATTCAGACCAGGTTTCTGTCTCCCTCTGCCTTAGCACCCCTGGAGAGTGCACCCTCCCCACAGACCCGAGATGCTCTAATGCATCTCTTTCAAGTGTACAGCACCCACTACATTTCTGCTCTTTCTAAAATCATGTCTGGGGAAACTGAGAAGCTCCTTTGAAGGATTACATTACGGCTTTGATTTTTATTTATAAAACATAAAGGACTAATATATATCAGTTAGGACATTTTGCTTCCAAAGTGCATTGTAGCAAAATAATTGGAAGGCAGTTGCAGTGTGAAATATATGACAGCTTTACAGGACATAAAAAGCAGCTTTTTCTTTGTAATAGTGTAATTGCCTTAAACCCCACAATCATAATTGTTATCAAAAAATAATCCCAAGGAAAGGCTAATATAAGGTGAGCAGACTATTATAAGAGCTCTAATACACTCGATTCCTTGAACAGCAAATGCAGCTCTCAATCTCCTCGTGCTTTTAGTGTCAGTCAGAGAGCACTCAGTCATTTCTGTGCATCAAGCCTGCAGTATTGATTTTTCCACTGACTGAAACAGCCATATAAGCATAAATTTTGCATGAGCCTTTCACTTTGTAGACTCTCCTTTGGTCAGATGACACATGATGTGAACATGAAGACTGTATAATAACAATGCATGGTCAACCTGCAGGCATTAAAGCGTGGGCTCTTGCAGCTCTGAAGGACAAAAGCTGGGGTGGGGAGAGCCTCACCAGCACAGCCAGAGAAAAAACAAATATCATCTCCATCTTGGCAGCCCACATGCAATTTTATTTTTACTTCCCTCCTCTATTTTCCCAGCTCCTGTCTAAAAGTCCCCGCAACACACACACTCACTCCCTCATTTACTCGTGCATCTTATCCCCCACCTCAGGTAAAACTAGGCTTTATGGAGGGGGTCGCTGTGACAATGACAGAAGCTGCTTACTGCCCCTCCCGTTGGTTTTTCCCACTTTGTTTTGTTGTGTTCAGTACTTGATGTCATTTCTTTTGTGTTGGCCCTGGAGACTAAATAGTGTGTAACAACATTTGATAAGATCTGGTAGCATGCTGAAAAAAAGCCTTATCTAAAGATGTGGCTCATTGACACTCAGGTACAAGAAAACCAACCCTTCTTAATAGCCACATTCCATTTAACCCGCTGTGGCCCTGTTGGAGATCTCCTTATTAATTAATAGTTTTTTATCTCATGTCTTTATGATTTCAGATGTGCAGTTTGAAGTGCAGTCCTTCAGTTAGGAGCTTTTTCCAGTGGAAAAAAAAGGGGACAAGAATAATCCCACCCCCACCATCTGACACCGCCTTATCTCTGGGGGCATAATTGCTCAGTCACAGCTACCCTTCCCGGGCACATGAACTTTGATAATTTACGTTATGATAGGAAGAATTCTCAAGATTAAGTTGAATTGGTCTGGGGAAAGAGAGGTTATCTATTAAAGAAATAATAATAACTGTTGGCCAGAATCAACCAGCAGGAGATCTCTGTTTTCTTTTAAATAAAAATCACAGTGCAAAGTAGAGGCTTGTTCTAAGAAATAATTGCAAATGCATTCACTTTTTCACTTCGTGTAACCATTTGGAATAACAACGACATTCACCTTGAAGCTTGCTAACCTGGAGCAAGAGAGGTGCTAAACCCAAATAAAGCAATTTAAACTTCTGCAGCATCTTGTTAAGGGTATAAACTTCACAGGTAGGCAGCATTAGCTTATGGTGAATGTAAACACTCTCTGATTTATTTTTAAAGTGGACCTGCAGTCATCTGGAATCTCTCCATTGCTCAGAAAGGACACACGGACCCTATCACTTTTAATTCTGTTACTATTTCCCCTTTCCAGAGGCAACTGCCTGCTTTTTCTGAAGAGCTTCATCAGTGCTGCTCGTTGTTTGAAAAGAGTTTTGAAAATTATTCTTTTTATTTCCAGTTGATGGCATCACAGGAGATATTTCTACTTAAAACCAAAGTTATTATAGCGAGCAGTGTTCTCTGAAATGAGTTTTGGCCAAGGAGAATGAGCAAAATGACACTTGTGAGGCTAAGCTTGGAGAAGAGCTTGTTCTCCCGCGGGAGGAGGGGAGGGCTGGGGTGGGGAGAGGCCTGGTTTGTTTGTTCTTTATAGAAAACTAAAAATCCATAGAGAATACAGTCAACTTTCTTGCTAATGCTTTAGTTCATGGCTTCCTCCCTTTAAAATGGACTCAACTACCAACTGGTGAAAATAAGGACACTCTAATGCTAAATAAAAAGAGATAAAAATGAGAAGATGACTCCTCAGTCCAGCTGAGCTTCCCCTTCTGGGGTCCCTCCCCTCACTTAGGAAATTTAATAGATGCAGTTGCAACTCTGGGATTCTAAGAAATGCTGCCTCTGCCGAGGGGGACTAGGAAATACACTAAGGTTGTGCCAGCACAAATCAGAATCTGCTTATCAGACCACCACCAAGAGAAAGGGCTTCTTTTCCCCTTTTTTCTTCTCTCTCTCTCTCTCTCTCTCTCTCTCTCTCTCTCTCATTCTTTCTATTGCCCTGCCCCCCATGGATTTTGAATGGAGCCGGGTGAGAGAAAGAAGGAGACTACAAGACATTTAAAGGGCAAATAGCAGAATCCCCAGTGGTTCATTCAGTGCCTGTTGCCTTGAGTTTGTCCCTGTGGCTAAAAATTGCTCCTCTCCATTCAATGGCCTGTCTGAAATGTGGTTAGCTCTACAACCTTCTGAAAGCGTGGTTGTTCTTGCTGTTCCTTTCATTCTCCTCCAGTCTTGATGGAAAGACTAACACTGAATGGGAATGGAGATGAAATCATTTAATGGCCCAAGTCTGCTGCCTTGTCATACAGGCATTGGAGTTAGCTTAGGGGGAACAGATAAGAATGAAGGGTGAAGACTGTCCAGAGTTAACTGGAGGTATGGGTGGTAAAGGAGACTCTGATTGAAGTGTAAATATTGCAGATTCTGAGGGTTTCCAGGATTTCTTATCCAGGGGAAATACACAAGCTTCCCCTTAATTGTTTCTCAGCCTGAATGTGGGGCCTAGTTTCCACTGAGGAAGTTGGGCTTATCCTATAGAACAGTTTAAATCCATAGATTTTTACTGCGTCTCCATGGCATCAGAAATACACACACATTCACACACAGACAATTCTGAGCATCCTAGAACTTTCTTAGCTCCAGTGGGTATATGGGGGTGGGCATTACAGGAGGCTGCCAAAACAGCCTCTGAGAGCCTCTTCTGATTCCACATCCAGCTGGTTGATGGTGATGGTGGTGGTAGTGGTGGTAGTGGTGTGTGTGTGTGTGTGTGTGTGTGTGCGTGTGTGTGTGTGTGTGTGTGTGGTGTGTAAGAGAGAAAGAGAAAAAAAGAGGCAGTGAGGGAAGATGGAGGATACTATTGTTTAACTAGCAGGCAGGGAACTAAGTATTTATAAATGCAATATGATTTAATCATCATAGCAGTCTTTCTGAATAAGTAGCATTTCCTTTATTTTGCAGATGAAAACGATTTGGAGGAAGATAGTTACTTGGTAAGGCCTCTCAGTCACAAAATGGCAACCAGGATTTGCATTTTGGTCTAACTTTAAAACTCTTGCTCTTTTCAGTATATCTCAGAGAACCCTTTTGCGCTAGCAGCTGCCTCATCATACAGTCATTGAAGTTAGCTTAAGGGGAACAGATTAAGAATGAGGTGAAGTCTGTCCAGGGTGAACTGGAGGTATGGGTGGTAAAGGAGACTCTGATTGAAGTGTAAATATTGCAGATTCTGGAAAAAAAAATCCACTGACTGACAGCTTGAAATAGAGATGTCCTTACCAGTTTGAAATGAAAACCATTAATCCAAAACATTTTTCAGAATCCACAGTCTTCTCTTCCATGGAAATAATCCTTCATCAATTTATGACTGCTCTTCCTGTGTGCAGAATGGGACCCTAGTACTTGGAGAAACATACCCCACTGCTCTGTTCACAAGTACTCAGGGTCTTCGTGTGGTGTCTTCTTCCCCCGGGGTGCCTTTCCTTAGATGTTCCCCATGACTCGCTTGCTCTTTGCCTCCAAGAGTCTGCTCATGGCATCTCCCCATCAATTTCTTCTTGAACCATCCTTAGGAAATAGCACCCTTCGACTCCATCCCATTGCCACTCCAGATGCACTCTCCTCAATTTATTTTCAATCATAAACAGACCATGCATTTCCCTGAGTCTTTGTCCATTTCCTACCCCCCCCCCTCCACTGTGGAATGTAAGCCCCAGCAGCTGTGCTCCCTGCTGGCTCCCCGCTCCCCAGACTCTGACCTCCAGGCACATTCTATCAAGGTCTGTGCACGGAGGGGAGCCTAAATGCCCCCCCTCTCTCCTCCAGCAGAGAGGAAAGAACCCATCTGGAAATGAAAATGTCCCTTCTGTCTGGAGGATGCTGTCTGGGTGTTTGAGCTCAGCAGAAAGACCCCAGGGAGCCACTTGGAGAGATGGTTTGGTGGCTGGAGAATTTCCTGGAAGACAAAAGACTGTAGGCCTGTCTGTCACCTTCTTTGACTCAGACAGAGCGGACAGAGGCAAGAAGCAGAGTCAGTGGAAAGTTTGCTGACTGAGCTTCTGGGGAGCCCTTGGTTAACAGAGCCTCTATCCTACAAAGGTACACAGTGGCTTATGATAGACAAGCTTTAGAAAATAACAGCAATAATAGCTTTTATTTAATTTCTGTATTTCTATATTTCGTGTACATTGCCTTTGGGCAGTGTGCAGCTTTAATAAATAAACACACGCCCTCTAATGAGGGAATGAAATTATAGAATTGCTACCAGCCCCAGAACAACGGCTGATCGCAACTGCCCACCGTCTAAACGAGATACATGTAATATGGGTCACAATATTGAGAAGTCTGGGGACCCCAGTGTCATGCAAAGTGGTGGAGCCACTAGGGAGAGGCACAGAGGGGGCGGAGAAATGCCTAGAGCAACCATGAAAATGGGGCACTGCAAAGAAACAGCTTGTTTCCTATTATGCCTCTCCATTAAGATAGCCAAACCATTTTTCTTTTCTTCTCTTAGAATTTATTCATCAAAAATCTGCCTCTTTTATATCTGGATTCATCTCCATTGATAGGCTAAAATTTATCTTGCCCAGAATACATATTGTAACTATAAGAAATTGTCATGAGTCCATTCAAAAGTCAGGATACACTTTAGGGTCATTGGAAAATCAGTGCAAGTGTTCACTAATCTAACTTCTGGCTGTTGCACATGCTAATTTGTGTCATAATTTTCTCTCTTTGTGCAAGCTTTCCAACCCTTTTTCTGAGGTGGGACAACTTCAGAGAAGGCTCATTCATCTCTGGATTTGTGATCCCTGATTTTCCCTCACACAAATATTTTTAGAAAAGATGCCTGGGGCTTCCCTGGTGGCACAAGGGGTTAAGCCTCAGCACTATGAAGCTACTGGCAGCCACTGCAGCATGAGTTGGATCCCCAGCCAGTAGCTTCCCATGTGGCACAGCAGACCTCTCCTGTCTCTCCCACTGCTCTCCTCAGAGTGTATTTCAATAGATCCACCTGTTCTGCTCCCCTCTCTGTCTCTGGTGAATCCTCTCACCACCAACCTCCCACACTTCTGGCCTACACCCCAGTTCTTATATGCATAAATAAATAAAATAAATCTTTAAAAAAAAAAGAAAAAGAAAATATGGCCGAATAATTTGAAAACCAATGACAGTAAGATTAGCTTTTCCCTTTTTTGCTAAAATATTTCCAATAACTAAATATCTATCAACTCACCATCTTCTTTGCACCATTTCTTTAAAAAAGAGGGCAGCTCTTACATTATCAAAAATTATCAGATGAGAGTGTCGAGGTTTGTAAAATGAATGAGCTTGAATAGGTCCACATTCCTTCCATGCTAGTCTGCCTCTTTTAGTGTGAGACAGAGGCTCATTCAAAATTGTTGCAAGGAGTCCATGTCAAGATTAATGAGGATCTCTTAGAATTTGAAAAAAAATAAAAACCTGCAAAACTATTGTGTCTCAGGGCCTCCCTGGTGGCACAGAGGCTAGGCGCTGCGCTGTGGAGCTGTTGGCAGAGGCGACGCAAGTTCGACTCACGGCCAGGGAGATTCCTACATGGCGTGGCAGACCTCTCCTGTCTTGCCCACTGCTCCCCTCAGCAGTGTATTCCCATCGATCTACCTGTTCTGCTCCCCACTCTGTCTCTGGTGAACCCTCTCACCACCCCATGCCTCTGGCCTGTACCCCAGCTTGTATGCATAAGTAAATAAATCTTTAAAAAAAAACAAATAACTATTGTGTCTCACAGAACCAACTAGAGAAGCCATTAGGAACCCACGCTGGCTTCCAATGGCCTTACATGTTCTTTATTACAGCATCTTGACTTTCCCTCATGCAGCTGTTCCTTCCCTCCCACCCCCTTTGGACTATAAGACTCTGATTATTCAAAATTCTGCATCATTGGCTTGTATGGTCATTTTGGCCATTCTTGACTAGGTTTCTGGCTCCTTTTTATAATTTCAGCTTCAATGTCCATTGCTAAAGAGCCCTCAATTCCTAATTTCAAATTTTAGAGAAATATGACTAATGACTAATCCTGCTTGTTTATTTGAAAAATACACACATCTTCTAAGAGAGAGTTGTGAGCTGGAATACTGTGGGCCTTTATGACGAGAGTGAGCCCAGTTCAGAGTCTCAGCAAGAGCACAGACTCTAGATATAGAATGTCTCAAAATCTTCTTTTTTTTTTTTAAAGATGTATTTATTTTTGCATACAAGCTGGGGCATAGGCCAGAGGCGTGGGGAGGCGAGAGGGTTCACCAGAGGCAGAGTGGGGAGCAGAACAGGCAGATCGATGGAAATACACTGCTGAGGGGAGCAGCGGGCAAGGCAGGAGAGGTCTGCCGCGCCATGTGGGAATCTCCCTGGCCAGGCATCGAACTCACGTCGCTGATGCCAACAGCTCCACAGCGCAGCGCTTAACCACTGCGCCACCGGGGAGGCCCCTCAAAGTCTTCTTGCATTCCACTTGCCCCACCCAAGTTATTTTGCAGACCAAGAACAAAACTACACAATCTACAGACAAAGTATAGAATATGGTAGATTTATGAATGTCTAGGCAATTTTGGGCCTCTGAATATATCCTTTAATAATTGAGTATACCAATAAAAAAGATAATTTGAACACTCCAAAAATATAAAACTTAGGTTTCAAAGAAATTATTGTGACTGTAAAAAATTAACGTGGTTTCTTTAAATTACAAGTGGCCTTTTCACTAAATGACAAACATTTACTGCTGTTAAAATTATTTTCACTGAAAATCAGAAAGTCTCAGTTAAGAGATTAGAAGAAAGTCCATAAAAAAGTTTTAAAAGTATACATAACTTCACATAGTATATTGGGATATATGCCACTAAATTATTAGATATGCCTAATGGAAAGAAAATATCCTATTCTTTGTACCAGAATTCAAGAAAAGATGCAAGTTTTTCATCTTTATATCCCTGGTGTTGAGCTCAGAATCTACCACTTATTTGGTGGTCAATAAATGTTTGGGGAATTAATAATAAATGAGCCTGTCTTAGTATTTTGGGAAATGGAGCAGAATGTAAACTACTTTGGGAAATAAAAGGTTTTAGCTCCATTTATTTAAAAATTAAACCAGCTAAATGCCTGATTTGGATTAACCGATCACCAGATGAACTGTTGCTAGCCTGTAATCTGTCTAATGTTAGAAGTGGCAGTCACAGTCTTGGGTAAAGAGAGACATTTCAGGCTGGCTGTCCATCCAAAGTAGAAGGCACGCGGGAAGATTTCAGATGGCTTGTTTGAGGAAGTTGATATGTGTATATCTGTCTTGCCCTCCTTCTTCCTTTTAAAAACAGCCCCCTTTCTTCCTTCCAATTTTTAGACTGTAAGCTCCTTCAGGAAAACAACACTATTTTTCCTTGTTTCTGGTCGCTAACACAGTATCTAGTTACATATTTGCTGAATGCATGGAATGCTCCATACATTGGCAAAATTAAAAATCACCTAAGAGTATGGAACAGGATCCTGTTGATGGATTTGAAAGGGTTACCAGCATAAGAATGATTTCTACCCTCCCAGCTAGGTCCTTTTCATTCCTCCAATGCCACTGACGCATCTTCATTCTACACTGAGGTCATCTGGTATACTCTTTCTTCAAGACCCTGTCATTTTCCTCTTTCATAGTTTTCAGCTCTTCACCTTATTATTTGTATACATGTCCTTTGTGTCATAAATCACATGGTCTTGTACACAGTAGACTCTCAACAAGTATTTAGTACATGAAGGATGGAATCTGATGGAGGAAAAAAACAACATGCTGAAAAGTGAGGGAATAAAGGAAAACCTGGGACTTGAAATTCACAAGGAAAGATGTCACAGGGATAAGGAGAAAAAGAGAGAAGTTCCTAATTCTTTAGGGAGAAAGAGATGAATCAGGAATAGAATGTGTTCCATATTAAACATTCCATGTGGTAGGCAGAATAATGCTCCTCCTCCCCAGACAACCATGTCTTAGTCCGTGGAACCTGTAAATATGTTAAGTGCAAAGAGGAATTAAGATTACATATGGGATTAAGGCTGCTAATTTTCTGGCTTTAGAAAGAGGAGATTGTCCTGGATTACTGGGTAGATCCAATCTAAAGGGTCCTGAAAACCAGAAGAGGGAGGTGGAAGGAGAGTCAGAGTTAAAAAGGGAAATGGATAATGGAGCTAGATCAAAGAGATGCATTGTGAGAAATTCTCTTCGCTAGCCTTTTTATTATTACTATTGAAGTATCATTGGTTGACAATACTGTATATGATTTAGGGAAATAGCTCTGAAGATAAAGGGGGCCATGAACCAAGGAATGTTCGGGGTCTGTAGAGGCTAGAAGTGACTGGAAAACACATTTTCCTCTAGAGCCTCCAGAAGGCACATGGTTCTACCAATGTCTTGATTTTAGCCTGATAAAATTCACTTTGAACTTTGACTTCCAAAAGCCTGTGATAACAAATTTGCATTGCTTATACTGCTAAGTTTTTTTTTGTTGTTGTTAGAGTAGAAAATAGAAAACAAATATTCAGTATGGGAGTCCAAGCATGAGGACTGGAACATATGCACCTCAAGTCTACCAGTTCATTTATGAGAACTCGCATCAGACTCTCTCCAATAAAGGTTGTTACATGTGTTTCTTTCCATGAGCCAAAGCTCAGCTAACCAACCTCATACATGTATGTTTTGGGATGCTTAACCCAGATAACAGAGAACGGATGGATGGGGCCTTTCTACTTTATCATACCAAGACTGACCTACTTCCTAATACTTTGGGAAAACACATGCCCCTGGAGTGAGCAGTAACTTACTGTCTGAAAAACCTAGATGTTATCAGCCATTGTGAACTGCAAATAATTTAGTTACAAATAATTTAATATTCTCATACTCTTAGATATGATTTGCAGCTTTTAAGAAAGTAACATCTTCTTAATATGTTACAATTTTGAATTTCTATCACATTCGTTTTTCTTTTTTACTGCTTATCTGAAAAATTGTTATGTGTTATCCAAAAAATAAAAACCATATGTAATCTTTATGAAACTCTCTGCACAGTGTCTCCATACAATTATATACCTACAAACCAGCGTGGGTGTGAAAGGCACAACCTTGGACTCCATATGTTTCTATTAAGTTTGAGAAGATGCCTACTGGAAAATAAAGAGCAAAACTAAGAAGATGAGAAAAAATGAGCTTAAAATAGAATGTTAGACTGAAATCCTAAGTCTAAAACACTTAAAAAGATAGTATTTATGCGTATGAATAAAAATCACACACAGCATCACAAATTCCACTCAAATTCCACTTTATTCAATGTGCACTGCAATCCCACACTTATTCTACTTTTGCTCATTTCTACAGATGTTTTACACATATAAGTATTTATAGATATCTATAAGTTTTATGCAAAAACAACAAAAAATTCTTAAAAGAAAGCCTCAGTGCAGAATACTCTTTACACTGACAATTTTGAAACTAAATTACTAGGTCCTTCAGTGTATCCTCTTATTTAATTCTGATGCCAGATTTGCTATAGAGAAAAAATTTAACATAAGTTGAGACTAAAGATCAGTAAGGACATCGAATGTTCTTAACACTCAGATGGGTGGTGAAATTAAATTTCAGATATCATGTAGATGATCTAGTTATGACTCTAACTCACAATAGAAATAATAGTTACTTTTTAAATTTTTTTCACTTATCTCCCAAAATAGGAAAAATAATACCCAGAGGCAACAGCACACTGTACTCTGAGACATAAAAGGGGCAGACCTGCCTTCTACTTTTTGAAAACATTTACTAGGTGGTAATGAGAAATATAGGAAGAAATATTAACAATGTCTATATTTTAGAACCTTGAATTTTATCCAATGAATTTACATATATGTTTTACATTGTGCTTCACTTCATTCTACTCTGGGTACCTGGTATAAGCCCCACGTTTTGCATTTTTCATTTCAAGCATCACCTGCCTAGAATTGGCATATAGTAAATTAATTAGCCCATATTGTTCCATCACTTTATTCCATACAATCTGTAGTATGGTAACACATTCATTGCTTGCTAATTTCTTAATGGGTTCAAATTACATTTAGCAGCTTTTTCACATGTTCAATGTAAAATGCACCAAGAGCCACATATTGTTTTCTGGCTCTTTTATATATATTTTTGCCCTAGATGGTAAAGGGTGTGGGGGTCGGGATTTGTGATGCTATGAAGTGGGCCAGGTGGACAGAAAATCACAGTGGCAGCTATAAACCACCTTGCTCATTTCAAATAACAAAGAATGTAAAACATAAATGGAAAAGAAGGAAGCTGTAAAGAAACAAAGCTAATTGTAGACCATCTGTAACTGTTAAGAATGAGTAAACAGATTACCCTTCTCCAGTCTAACACACTGTTCTGGATGAATTGCACCTAATTTTTTTCTTATTATGCCATTTGAAGGACAAACTCATTCTTCACAGAAATTGCTTCAGGGCCTAAGGGCTCATGTAACTTGTTTAATCATGACTGTTATTTGATAGCATTACCTGGTAATCACTCTATCAAAAGTTGGATGATTATCTAGAAGCCACATTAAGCAGAGGCATTTAAAGACCATAGATTGATTTATAAAACAAACAAACAGAAAAGCTCTGCTTTCATAATCATACATTCGCCGAAGTTCAGAGCAACCATTTTTTGTTCTCTGTCATCCCTGAAAGGAGAACAAAACAAAAACAGGGCAGCTTTATAAGCCAATTAGCTGTTGGTTCTGGGGCTCTTGGATGAGTGCTTTAGCTTGACTGTGTTGAGAAGCTTCCCAGCCCTTGAAAATATACCATCCCTGTGAATCAAAGTCAGAAAGATAAAGACGGATACTGGATGATTTCATGTATGTGAGTAACAGAAGGAAATAAAGCAGAAGAACTGACAACGCAAAATAATTATAAACGTGAATACTGATAACCAAACTGAGGGGGACATGAGAGAGAAAGAGGAAGGGTCAAAGGGTCAAAGGATTATAGAAGATGGTGGTGGAAAATAGAAAAGAAAGGAAATAAACCATCCTTCAAATATGCACAAACCACAATTTGCCTTTGAGAAGAAAAAAAAGCAAAATGGCCACGTGGGCACCAGTAGGGAGGTGGCAGGCCATTCAATGTGTGAGGTCATAGACAAGTGGCGAGCGGGGAGAGAGGGGCAGGGAGAACCAGAAAGAAGGTGCAGCAAGCTGAGGGATGTTCCCTGCTGGAGTTCTTGGGGCCATCTTCCTCCTCAGCTTCCCCCCCCCCTCGCCCCCCGGGCAGTGTTGCTCTCCTGGGATCAGTGATCCTCAGCTGACTCAGCCCATGTTTGCAGCCCGGCCTGTGCGTTCCCGGCTTCCCCAGGCCTTGAGAGCAGTGTGGGATCTAGAGAAGCCCATCCAAGCACCAGCTTAAGCTCCCACACTTGCCTCTCGCTTCTCTGAGTAAAGTCTCTACTCTAACCCTAGTCTCCCATCCTCTTCCCTCAGTCACAAATGCTTTTGCCATTTTCCCACCATAGAAATATTTGTGTATACACTAGAAACTTTTGTCTCAAAACCCTACCCCAGGGTGATCCAGATTATTTCTCAGTTTGTCTCCTTTTACTCCCCAACAGCCTCCCCAGCCTCTTAGGGCAGTCTGAGGAATGCTCATTGCAGCCCATTCGCCCACCCCCAACTCCCAGCTTTGTTACAAACTCTGCAGAACCCAGATGCCCTGTGAGCAGGGCTGTGACCTTGGGCCCTGAGGGATGCCTGTGGGTATAGGAGTCCGAGAGCATGCTAGTGAGTGTACACACACACACACACACACACACACACACACACACACATACACACATGTGCACACAGGCACACCACAAATATAACTCCTGCCACCTTCAGCCAACAACACAAAGCTGCCATGAGACTACCTTGAGCATAGATTCTGGGACCACGAATTCCACAACCAGGACTCAAAGAGCTTGTCTGTCCTGCAGGGAGCTCGTTATAATAGGATATTCTTCCTGCTTCACCACCTCTTCTCCCTTTAGTCAGATGTCTCCAAAACATCTTAATTCCTCCCTAATACCTTTCTGCTAACTATGCATGTCACCTTATTAAAGCATATGTCAAGCATTCTCATGATTAACTGCTAGCACTTCTCCATGACCTTTTTAGCTATCTTGAGAATTTACAGATGAGAAAACTGAGGCACAGAATGTTTAGTAGCTGGTTTGAGACCACTCAACTAGAAAGTGGCAGAGGCAGAATTTGAAGTTGGTCCTGCGCAGAGCACACTGCCATTTCCCGTCTAGGGAACGGTAGCGTGGAGCGCGTCATCCTCAGGTCCTTTCCATCTCTGTGGTTCTGTGATCAGCTTCATATTATGCTGTTCAGGTAAATGAGTTTTTATTTTTGTTATATTTATGCAGATTAGCGTAACCGGAAAATCCACTGGTACTTATGTCTTTAAGAAGTCAATGTAGATGTAAAGGAAATGAGCCAGTAAATCTAAAACACACTCAATATTTTCTGTCATCCTGCTTTTAGTCCTCATGGGAATCAGTATGGGTGAGAGTGCGTCAAATGTGTTTTCTGAGTTTGCTGCTGCTGGAGGAAGTGCAGAGCATGTAGTAACATTGGAAAAGGTGTCTAGGCCACACCAAAAAGTCACTTGACAGTGTCAGCATGGGAGACTTCTAAAGGTTCAATATATTTCACCTTAAATAATTTATGGCCAAATACAAGCTTCGCCTTCTATAGCGAGGTTGAAAACAGTGGCTCAAAAGATTCCCATTTCTGTTTGGAAAATAAGGGTTGCTTTAAGTCCTCACCAAGTAGAACTAAGAGGAAGAGACCCAGAATTGGTAAAAGGACAGCCTAACAGGACAGAAATGAGTGACCTCTGAACCACTTCAATCCACTTGTGCCCATTATCACAGTGACTGGACGCCCCAACAAACTAGTCCCAACAGATGTTTGGCCTCAAATGAAGACCTGTCTGGTTTTCCCACTGTGCCCTGATATTAATGAAAATTCATTGATGGAATTCACATTGGGTCAATGTTCAACTCTTCATTCTACAAACCTCAACACTACATCTTTTGCTGTCCAACTGCATAGAGCTATTTTGTGCTCCTTCTTTTTATAAATAATTAGATTTTATTTTAATACTTAAGGAAAACATAATAATACACTGATCAATACCACACTGGGAAAACTTTTCAGTCCAGAAATGTGTAGAATTCTTGTGTCAGAACATAAGCTTCTTTACTTTCAAGTCCAATGATATGCATTTTATTGATAGCATAGTTGTGGTTTTTTTTTCCATCCTACATGAATCATGGAGTTGGACTTCTTTTGTAAATATAAAATGCATTGGAACCTGTAACATATACTTAACAAAATTACCCAGTGCATTTTCTGTGAATAGTACCCAACTCTCTTTCCCTTCTCTTCTGACAACAAGAGTGCTATTGCTCAGAAAAACACCATTTCCCTTCACTTTTATTTGGCTGAAAACAGCCAGGTTTCTATGGGAATCCTAAGGTGCAGTGCTCAGCTCATCTGATATGATATCACGTTAAAGATGATTGTGGCAATTTGTTTCCTCTTGTTGTGAAACCACATACTGTCCCCCCAAATTCAAGTACATTTTAGAGATCTCTTTTGTGTACTTTTTATTATTATAAAGACATGTGTATAACTTGAAAATAAAAAAAAATGTAAAAATGTGTTCAAAATGAAAATAGGATCTCCCCTAACTTGTCATGAGATTAAGGAAATGTTTTTGTTTCCTCTGTCTCTTTTCAGTATTATTAGAATAAAAAATTTATTTTGAAATCACTCAAAATAATCACTTAGCGATTTGAAATCACTAAGAACTGTTAACTACTGGTGATATTTCAGTGTTTTATTTCCAATGTTATACCTAATCATATGTAATGTATATTGCATGTATGTATATATTATAGATATAGTATCTATATTTTTAAGGTTTAAATTTAAGGATTAAGAATTAATCACATCTCTATAGCTGTCAGGATTATTTTCATTTAGCATCTTTTTTATAGTCCTCCAGTGTTACCTTTAGGTTTGTAATTAAGTGGACCTTTGGAGAATTACACCAAGATACTCATGGCTATCTCATGTGGCAATCTCTTGGATAGAATGCACTTAATGAAGAAAAATAGGCATAAAAGTAGAAATTCTGATTTAACTTAGATGGGCTTTTGAATTGTGAGACTTACGAAAGATGCACACAGTTACACACGTGTGCATATGCATGTGTGCGGTGCTGAGCATTTGCTTCTCCGTCTGCCTGAAAGTTGTTCCCATACACATGACTCTTCCCACATTTTTCAAGTCAAGTTTCACCTCCTCGGAAGGGTGCCTTCCTAAAATAGCAACTCCCCTCTCCTCCCAACCCCAAACACATTCTGTCACCTGCCCAGCCTCCCATTCCCAAATGGCCCTAGTTATACTTGACAGGATACTGAATACCATTTGTTTATTATGTTCTTCCCCACCTCCCACACCCAAATGTAACCTGCATGAATGAGGATTCATCTTATATCCAGAACCTGGAACAGTGCCTGGCACATACTAGGGCTTCAACCCATGATTGTGGAGTTATTTCCTGTTCTGCATTCCACACGCAGTCTGGCATCTGGTGCCAATTTGCTGATTTTCTGCTCCCTGGCAGGAAGGACTGATTTTGTGAGTAATTGCTCAACAGTCCCAAGTCCTGAGGAAATCAAAATGAAGTCCAGGTCATTCAGTGAAGTGGTCAGGAGCAGAGGCCCCACAGCTGTCTACAGTTTGCCCCCTTCCTACCTGTGCCGCCGTGGACAATCGGGTGGCTGCTTGGCTGCTATGAACATTCAACTAATTAACAGCCAGCAAACTTTTAGAATAAGTCTTAGCACATGGAAAATGCTCTCTTATTATCAGTTGTTATTATAGGAATTCAGAAGTAAGGAAGTTGGGCTTGTTTGTCCAATGGACTTGGACACCCAGCCTTTAAACTGGAGCCTCTCACTCTATTTAGCATATCTCTTCCAGGAAAATGTCACTGAACTAGAGAGGAAAATTGAATGCATATCCCCTGGATGATAGGTGACAAATGGGGAATTGAGGTCCGGATGGAAAATTGTTCCATCCAGGATCAATTTTCAAAGACAGTAAATTCCTGGTTAGGAAATTCAATGCTGCATTATAATGTAGATGTGAGAATACCTCTCTGATCCCAAGATTGGACTTGCGGCCCACACAATTATTCCCTGAGTGAGTTGCTTGGGGCTTGGTGAGATTTCCAACAGTGCCTAAACTGGGCACACCTCTGTGATTCCATCAAGCTTGCCTATCTTGGGGGACTACAGACTAAGATCACCAGTTTTCACTCATCTGGCTCCTCTCCAATATTTTAAGTCTAATATCTCCTTACTTAGCTTAGTGCCTACCACATGCTTAGTATTCAATAAATGTTGAGTGGATGAGTAAATAAATAATGCATTTGATATAAATAAAATCTAGATATTCAGAGTTTATATCAATGTGCATATACACATGTATTCATGTGGGCACATTGACATAGGAATGTCTGTGGATGGATGTATGGAAGATAGAAAGAGAGAGAGAGATAGAGAGAGAGAGAGAGAGAGAGAGAGAGAGATGATAGACAGACACATAAGTACTCCTTATATACCACAAAGAATTATTCAAAAGACTAATCTATGAGGTTATCCAAGGTTGACTGGAAAAATTATAAATGTCTATGCAACAAAAAAAGCATTTGCTCTTATTTCTCAGGTGTCCAAGAAGAACTACAGAGAGGGTGTTAGATCTTGAGGTGAACTCTGAAGGAAAGATAAAGTTTGGATTGGCAAAGAAAAGCTGGCCTGGTGAAATAAAAAGGACATAATGTATAACTCAGGCAGTTGTTGACTTGCTATTTCATAGAAGAAATAAAAACATCCCCACCATTTAGTGAAAAGACTGGGACCATCTGGTTCTGAGTATTTGGGATAGGAGGTGACAGACTCCAGACCTTGAGGTGAGGGTGTTCAGTCTATGTGCAGTTACCTACCCAGAGTCAGCCCTGCTGCGGGTGTTAGGAGCACCAGGCTCCCTTTGGAGGAGGTTAAATGGGGTATGATTGCCCTTTCACTGTGGCTTCCTTTAGAGAGAAAACCAGAGCTCCACAAAATCCGAGATCCAAGCTTTTCATCATAAAATCTAATCTGTGTTATTATTGCCTATGATTAGTCCATTTGAAAGTAAAGTACATACATTTACACTTGTTTACATGTGCATTTCAAGAGGATCATGCAGTTTTAAATAAGTTATCCATATTGTTACAATTGAAATACTCCCCATTTGAAAACCTATTATCGAGATTAAAATAATAATTTATTTTAATCAGTGGTGTGTTGTTCAAGGCAGTATTCCCAGAGCCAGGCTTTATGCGGTGAGACAGCATCTTAGACTGGCAGGCGAGATTTCCATCTCACTTTGACTCCATTAAAGTAAGCTTCTATAAACAGACATCAATTACAACCAGTTTTAAGGGTTTTAAAATGTAATCCAACAGTGCTGCTTAACTAAATGAATCCCAGGAAGTGATCTCCAGTGAATTAATAGAGCAGTGTGCAGACGACTCACTATGGGTCTGAGTTAATGACTGAAGAAGATCAAATTAATTACAAGTGTCTCCAAGGAGTCTCCCGGAAGATTTCTTCCTTATCAGTTAAATTCTGTTTAACCCTTCATGTTCAAAGTCCTAACGTTTTCTAATTGTTAAAATAGCAAGTAATACGGGCGAGAGAAAGGCTGGTCTGCCTTCTCCTTCAAGTGTAGGTTTTCAGATGAGTCTCTCTGCCCACCGGGAAGGAAGAATTCCCATGAAGACTCAGTGATTCTCCAGGCTTTTTTCATGGATTGGAATCCAGCTAGGTTTGTGTTTGACTCATCAGTTGAGTACCCTTGACAAAGATCCATGAGAGACTTGAGACTTTTATGGGTAAATAGTGTCCAAGAAAGACAACTTTAATTAGAGATGGGGAGATACATATGAGCAAGGTCAGATAAAAGCCTGCATTGACCCAAGAGAAAGGTTCAAGACATCATTTTGCACCAGACTGCAAGGATGTAGCAGTTCATCAACAAGTGCTCCGAGGGGAACTGACTTCTCCAGAAAGTCCCAAGAAGCAATGCTCAGGTCCTGCTCATCTACAAAGTTTCTCTGACCCCAGGAATCTCCCTCCAGCACCCCTGGGCTTTGGTCCTTGCATTTCCCTCTGCAGTGATTTCAAAATAAAGTTCCCATCTTTGGATCATAAGCGACCTTGTATTTTATTAATATTATGACCAAAGATTATTTTCATGGATGTGGGGGTAGTGTGTTTTCGTGAACAGCATAACAGGAGCAATATAGAAAATTAAGAAAGAGTCTGGTCAAAAACAATGCGTGAATAGCAGTATATGAGGAAGATGGGAAATAAGAAAGAGAGCACATACAGGAAAATTGTATTATATTTGGAAGGAGCCAAAATATCCTTCAATAGGGGGACATATAAACAAATTGTTGTTTATCCAGACAATGGAATATTGTTCAGTACTAAAAAGAAATGAGTTCTCAATTCATGAAAAGACATGGAGGAAACTAAGCTTATTACTCAGTGAGAGAAGTCAATCTGAAAAGCCACATACTATATGATTCCAACTAATGACATTCTTGAAAAGGAAAAACTATGAAAAGAGTAAAAGCTCAGTCATTTCCAGGGGATGGAGAAGGGAGAGATGGATAGGTGAAGCATAGAACATTTTTAGCACAGTGAAAATGCTCTGTGACACACCATGATGGTAGATAGACTTTGCTATAAACTTGTCCAAATCCATAGAATCCTAATGTAAAGTATGGAATTTCAGTGATAATGATGTGTCAATCCATGTAGATTCATCAGTTTTAATAAATGGGAGATGGTGAAAATGAAAGAGGCTATGCAGATGGGAAATCTCTGTACCTTCTTCTGTGAAACTAAAACTCTGAAAAACAGTTAAATGTCATTGGAAGGAGGGGATCCTATACTTGCAAAATACAAACAGCTATGTAAATTAATGTTATATCAATAAAAATAAACAAAATATAATAAAATTGTAGGAAAAAACAAAGAGAATTTGACTCCTGGATTCTCTATTCTTTAAATATACAAGCAACATTGCATATAGTTTTCATATTCTTGAGCACCCCTTATTTTCTCATTAAAAATATGTTCATTGAGGTAACATTAGTTTACAATACCATGTATATTTTAGGGGGTTAGGTTCTGACCTCTACGAAAGTATACTACCACACCCACCACATTGAGTTGGGCCCCCTCTACCCCTTTGCTCCCACAACCCTTGTCTCCCCTCCTGGTAGCCTAAGTTCTGCAGTCATTTTGCAAGGATTAGTTTTTATTTGTTGATATATTTTCCTTTATTTTGTCCTTTTATATTCCACATCTGAGTCAAATCATCCAGTGTTTGTCTTTCTATTGTTTCTTAACATAATCCACCCCCACTCCCCAATTTCATACATGTTATTGTAAATGGCAAGAGGTCATCTGCTATTTTAAAGATGAATAGTTTGTTCATATCTACCACAACTTCTTAATCCACTCATCTATCCTTAGGCACTAAGGTTGTTTCCAAAATTTGGCTGTTGTAAATAGTGCTGCAATAAACATAACAATGCATATATCCTTCAATTAGTGTTTTTGTATTCATTGGATAGATACCGAGGAGATGGATTGCTAGTATTTTGGGAAACCTCCACACTATTTTCCAATGAGGCTAGACTAGTCTACAGTCCTACCACAGTGTACAGGGGCCTCATCTTCTCCCTACACTCATCAACACTGTTTTTCTGGTCTTTTCAATATGAGCCATTCTCAAAGAAGTGAAACGATACTCATTATGGTTGTGATTTCCCTGATGATATGACAATGAGCCTTTCTTATGTCCCTTTTCCCAATCTGTGTGTCTTCTTTGGAGAACTGTTAATTTAGCTATTTTGCCCATTTTTAATTGGCTTGTTTACCTTTTATTTTTTTTTAAATCTTGGATATTAACCCTTTATTAAATGTCTGATGTACAAATACTTTCTCTCATTCAGTAGTGTCTTTTCACCTTAATGATAATTTCTTACCCTATGCAGAAACCTTTTAATTTGATGTAGACCTGTTTTTTATTTTCATTTTTGCTTCTCTTGCCATTGGAGTCGAGTCCCCAAAGATCTAGGAAGACAATGGCATGAAGTGTTTTGCCTGTGTTTTCTTCTATCTGTTTTATAGTTTCAAATCTCTTACATTCAAGTCTGTAAGCCACTTTGAGTTAATGTTTGTATATGGTGTGACACAGTGTCTAGTTTCATTCCTTTGCATGTGACTGTCCAATTTTCCCAGCATCAATTGTATAGACCTTCCTTTCTCCATTTTATATTCTTAGCTCCCTTGTATAGATTAACTGCTGATAGAAGTGTGGGTTTGTTCCTGGGTTGTCAATTCTACTCCATTGGTATGTGTGTCTAGTTTTACTCTAATATATGTTTTTGTTTATAGTTTTGCAGTATAATTTGAAATATGGGAGTGTGATTCACTCATTCTTCTTCTTTTAACTTGGCTAGTTGGGGCCTTTTGTGATTCCAAATAAATTTCTGTATTTTTTGCTCTATTTCTTTGAAGAATGCCATTTGACTTCAGTATTTCTATATTTTGCTTTGGGCACAATGGCCATTTAACACTGTTAATTCTTCCAGTCCGTGATTATGAGATATATTTCCATTTCCTTGTGTCTTTTATTTCTTTTAACAATGTCTTATAGCTTGCATTGTACAGGTCCTTAATCTCATTTGTTCAGTTAATTGCTAGTTACCCAATTCTTTTGATATCATTGTAAATGACATTGTTTCCTTGCTTTATTTGTCTTCTAATTCTTTGTTTGCATATAGGAATGCAACAGATATTTGTATATTGATTTTTTAGCCTGTTTCTTCACTGTGCTGATTTATTGCTTCTCATACTTTTTAATGGAGTCATTAAGGTTTTCTATGTACATTATCATGTCATCTGCAAATTATAAAAGATTTATTCATCTTTCCCAGTTTGGATTCCTTTTATTTCTTTTCTTGCCTTATTGCTCTAGTTAGAACTTCCAGTGCTGTGTGGAATAGCAGTGCTGAGAGTGGGTATCCTTGTCTTATATCTGATGTTAGAGGGAAAGTGCTCGGTTTCTTACTGCTGTGATGCTAGCTGTGGGTTGTCATACATCGGCTGTATTATGTTGAAATATGTTCCTTCTATCACTATTTTATTGAGAGATTTTATCATGATTGTTGGAACTTGTCAAATGTTTTCACTGCATCTACTATATGGTTATACAATGTTTACTTTTCCTTTTGCTGATGTGGTGAATTATATTAGTTAATTTGTGGGTGTTGAACCATCTTTTCATCCCTAGAATAAATCCCACTTGGCCAAACCATATGATCTTTTTAATGCATTGTTAAATTCCACTGCTAAGATTTTGTTGAAGATTTTTGCATCTATGTTCTCTGGGATATTGGTATATAGTTTTATTTTTGTGCTATTCCTATCTGCTTTTGATCTTGTGATAATTTGGGATCATAAAATGTATTTGTATGTGTTCATTCACTCCTTAATTTTTGGAAGTGTTCGAGAAAGATAGGTATTAGATCATATTTGAAGGTTTGATAGAATCACTGATGAACTATTTTGCCCTGGACTTTTATTTGGAAGACTTGATTATTCTTTCAATTTCCTTGCCTGTAATTGCCTGGTCAACATTTTATTTCTTCCTGATGCAGGGAGAATGGGAGATTATCCATTCTAAGAATTTATGAATTTCTTTCCAATTATCCAATTTGTTGGCATTAAAGATGTTCATTGTAGTCTCTTATAATCCTCTGTATTTCCACTACCCTGTTGTACATCTCACTATTTGTTTCCTCAGTCATTGAGTCTATTATGGACTATTACTATTTTGATAGATTAAGTTAGACTGTCTTCCTTTCCAGTCCTGTGGTAATGCCTTCTATATGAATTGTATGTCACATGGTATTGGCCAAGGGTGTTGGTTTTAAATGCTATGCTTTCTGTTGTTGTATTGGTTGAAACCTTAACACTAATCCAAATGACAGGCATTCAAGAACTAACATGAGGTGGTGGTTCAAGAACCTAGTCTCCAGGGTGAGGACTGGAAGTGTGGAGGATGTGAGGTTGCTGCAGTACATTGCCAAGATCAAAAACCTTCTTTGGCATTTCACTTGAGCCAAGATAGAAATCTGCAATCACTGTCTAATCAAGATAAGGCAAGGCAAACTATATCAGTGTTGCTCTCTAGAAACCCCAAACTTCAGTTGATCATTCAGTTTAAACCCAGTTTTTATGTAAGCATGTTTTGCTAATAGCACCATCTCCCTGAGGCTCAAATACAAGCAAACTGGCCAGAGACAATGGACTTGTTTTACAGACAGGCACTGTGGGAAGTTACAGATAGAATAGCTATGAAACTGTCTAGATGCCTGCTAAGCCCAGATGGGAAAAGGGTTATTGAACCTCATTAAAGCTCCAGTTGCCATCACCTTAATGCCCATCCAGCAATTTGTGGTTTTGTGGAATCTTGTACTCACCTTGCTTCCATAGGTTAAGAATCACTGGAAGGCCCTGGGAGTCCAGGTAGGGGAAGGGAATTTGTTTTTTTGACTATCAAGCTAGCCTCCAGCAATACCAGGTATGCCCACCCAGCAGCCAGTGTTCCGTACAGGGGGTGGTACTCACCTGTCTACAGTGGACTAGGAGCTTACAGGAAGCCCTGAAAGTCTGGACAGGGGAGGGGCTAGTGCTTCCCCACTGTCCTGATGATGTTCCTGACAGGACCGTTATACAGGTTTCCTGCCCTTTCTAATGGTCTCTGCCTCCCCTTCTTGTGGAATTGCTGAGGGTCACATCTTCAGTTCTCTTCCAAGTGCTTACTGTTCCTTGGATGCCTTTCTACTGTATCCATGGAGAAAGAGGTGCCTGCACACTTCTGCTAGCCTGCCATCTTAAGTCAAAAACTCCCCCCACGCCTTATTTTCAGTTGTTCATGAATTAGTTCATTATGTTTTCAGTTAATATTTACTGAGTGTCTTTTTTGAGCAAGGTGTGCAGTAAACTCTGGGGAAGCAGCAGGGTTACCTGTTAACCTGTCACTGCATATTCTGTGAAGGTCAATTTGTGACCAGTCTGACATAGGGAAAAAAATCTCATAATTTTATGTAATTTACATGATTTGTGAAAGATATTCCTCTGTAACATACTCATCAATATGCCTAATTGATAAATACCATCTATTAACTTTTCATAAAATTTTTAAAGTTTAATTGAGTATATGCCATTAACCATAAACAATCAACCTGCTGATACACTAATTTCTCGGACAGATTTTTTTAAATATTAAATGTAATCACAATATGAGGGTTATCCTACCCAAGCCATGTGTACATCTGTCAAGTCATTAAACAAGGTGAATTACCTGGTTTGTTTGTGAGTAGATTTTGAATTGGAGGGGTTACTGAGGATGATTCTTCAAGTGCATCCTGCAGCAATGTCGGGCTTCCTTTGAAATACACTAATTCCAGAGAAGCATTATCTCTCAGTGACTTTCTCAGTTTCAGCCTCTCAGATAATATGCCATGTTTTTATGTGTTGTCTGCATAGGGAATTGTGGCAACAGAGTGTGAAAGTCATGAAGTCACACGCCAGATGGACTGTGATTTTGTTATTGTTCTAAAGTCCATCAAAGATAATGGAAAGTAGATAAAATAAAATCACATGCCCGTTCTGCACCCACCCAAGCTGGAATTTCAGTGCCGGGACTCTAATTGGCACCAGTTTAGATCTGCCTGATATTATCTTTACGAGTGTTTGTACTAGTGGGGCCATCATAGAATCATGTCAAGCTCATACCCGCAAAGGGAGGGAAGTACATAAAACACTGAGGCAAAAGGTGCGTGACTTGTAGTAAAAGTTTTTCAGCAGAAGAGTAGAACTGTTGTTAACTTGCTCAAGCAGAAGTGTCTACAGGAGTTTCCAAATGGCAGTATTTAGAACGAGCTCCTTTCTCGCTCTTATTCCATAGAGCAATAGGTAAGGAACAGAGACTAATGTCCTATGCTGCTTGGCACTGCCTTGCACTATGAAGAAGACCCCATCCAGCGTGGCCCCCAATGTCCTCCAGACATTCAGTCTCATGTGAAGCATTTTTATTAAGATCTGTGGATAAACTTAAACCCATTTTACATATAAATCCAAGAAATTTTGTGTGCAGAATTAGGACACACTGAGTTTTCCAGGGATGCAACTACT
Organism: Scalopus aquaticus; assembly: GCA_004024925.1. NCBI lineage: Eukaryota > Metazoa > Chordata > Mammalia > Eulipotyphla > Talpidae > Scalopus > Scalopus aquaticus. The sequence goes on along the minus strand of PVIJ01001537.1, from coordinate 103,108 downwards.
CAATGTTGGCAGCAAGGGCTTACTGAACTTTGTTTAGTTCAGATTTGCCACCAAATTGACCAAAATCTCTCACCACTTTGAGAGTGTTTCCAATTCAATTGTTGCAGATGATACTTAAATACCACTAATCTTGTGTTCCGCTATCATTCTATTAAGAGGGTAATCTTCATGGGATTCTAATGATAGATACAAACTCAGACTGTTTTATTATGTATTTTAACATAGGCATGTCCAGGAACATATGAGTTTTTTTCTGATAAATTATCTTCCATTTTCACCCTTTAATGTTGCAGTTTATAAACATACATACACACACCATGTGTGCATTTCCTTTACATATAGTTATGCATGGACATATATTGCACATATGTTTTTAGAAATATGTGCATATGTACATTGTACTGTCTCATTTCAAGCTACTAAGGGAGTGTTATAATAAAATATTTGCTACAAAGAAGAAAGTATGGACTGAAATACTGGAAAACTACTGGCTAGACACAAGAGAAGGAAGGACTTAGCTATCAGTATGACCAGTAGTGACCAGCCAGGCATGGTGCTAACCACGGGTTATGTAAATTATTTCTTTTCCATGTGATGCCAACTTTTCCGGGGCATATCCTCATAGCATACATTATTTGTTTTAGAGATCAGGCCTAGTTTCCCAGAGCCCTTTGAAAAGGCCTTCCTGGAAGATAGGTCTGCAGGCCTGGAGACCCAACCTGACCTTACAAGCTGGCCACAGGCAAGCTGTTGTCTCTTATCACCTTGCCTGCTGTACCCCCTTATGTGGTCCTCCTTTCTTCATTAGCTCCTTTTAGTTCAGGCTGTAGGACCTGCCTCCTCAGCTTGTCTCTCATCTTCTAGAGTTTCAGGCAAGATCTGGCGTGTCTTCTTCTTGGGAGGCCTCTTTGAGCTTGCTGGAGATGCCTGCTCAGGCTTCATGTTCAGTTTGTGATGCAAACTAGGGAATTTTGATGTGTTCTTTTGCATGAAAAATGAGACAACAGAGGGTGAGAGTTGTACTGTCATGGGCTGTAGTGACCTTTTTTGCTGCCATCGTAAAGCCTATCAAGAAAAAGGAAAACAGATCAAATGAAATCTTATAATCTGGTTCCAGACTCACCAAAACTGGAATTTCAATGATAAGATAATGTCAAGATGAGCTCTCAACTTTTTTTCTTTTTTTTTCCCAAAAAAAAGGTTTTTTTTTTAGTATTGTAGCTGAAATAATAACCATTAGGAGCAGAGCCAAGATAGAGTACAGGAGCTCATTGAGGTATTCCACAGCTGTCCCTTCCTATTTCCTCCCCTCAGAAGAGACAAGACAGCATCACAATTGAGACAATAAGCAGACCTGGCTTCAAATTCCAGTGGGGAGACCTTGGGCAAGTCATTTGCCTGAGCTTTGGTGTCCTTATAGGTGACATGTGATTAGTACCTGTTTTTAGGGTTGTTCTGAGGACCATAGGAAATAGCAGATGCCTACAAAGTGTCAAGTGTTATTTGAAGCACCTTGTAGAGAGAAATTCACATAATCTTCATAACACCCTTATTTTACAGGTGAGGAAGTGGGTGCACAGAGAGGATTAAGAACTTGTCAAACTCTTACAGGGAGCACATGGTAGAGATACGACTTGAACCCAGGCAGCCTGACTTCAGAAACCTTGATTTATTTGTTTGTTTGTTCTAATGAAGTATTATTGTTTTACATCCTTGTTAATTTTTTGACAGTATCGGATTTCTCCCCTGAGGTGTGGTCACCATTGTTCTTCCACCACCAAAGCACCCCTAGTCCTCCACCATAGTCCATTGTGAAATCTTGATTTTAACACATATACTATATTACCTCCGAGGAAATGTGTTTTGTAAATGGTCACTACTATTATTGTTATTACTGTCTTCTTTCGCTTCCTCTCTCCTCTTCGTTGGAGGGCCAGTGAAGGGGCACAGACCTTTGCAGGTAAAGAAGTGTCAGTGGGCTGTTCATAGCTCACACTGCCCAGACCAGACTCTTGTTACAGAAACAAATGAGGCTACCATGTAATATTCATCCTTGTTGGCCACTGTGAGGCTTCTAGATCAGAGTCAAAACCTTAGTATTCTAGTTGCCAACTAAACAACTAATTTCATATCAGCTAGTTAAATTCTCCAAAACTTGTTTTATTTACCTATAAGTTTTTTCCCCAATGATTTCTGATACTTTTCCTTCTTGATAATTCTAGAATTTTCTTTCAGAGTGCTATGTTTGTCAGCATAGTGCACACACACCAGAGAACACAGACTGACATCTTTGCCACCTGTGGGCTAGTGTTGCCAGCTGGGTGATGTCACCTCATGTTCATATCAAGCAAGCATCTGGGCCTCCCTGGTGGTCTAGGGGTTAAGTTTCAGTGTTATCACCCCAACGGCCTGAGTTCGATCCCTAGCCAGGGAGCTAATCCACATATGGCGCAGCAGACCTCTCCTGCCTCGGCCACTGCTCCCCTCAGCAGTGTATTTCAGTAAATCCGCCTGCTCTGCTCCCCACTCTGTCTCTGGTGAATCCTCTCACCACGCCCTCCCCCCCCACCCCGATCTCTGGCATCTCTACTTCTCTAGATTCCCCCCCACACACACACCTCCACATCTCAGTTCTTCTTTGCAAAAATAAAATTAAAAACATTCAAAATCAATCAATCAAGTGACAGCCAACAATCAGTGGGTTGAAAAAAAAATGGTTGAAAAAAATGAAAGGTGAATAATCTGTCATGGCACATGGAAATGATACAGAATTTCAAATTCTAGGTACCATAAATATTTTTATTGGAACCAAGCCTTCTTTTTTTATCTATTTACATATTGTCTGTAGCTATTTTTGCCCTCAATGACAGAGTTCAGTAGTTACAACAGAGAACCTAGAGCCACAAGCCTAAAACCTAATACCTGACACTGTTTAGAAAAAGTTTGCTGTCCCTGGATCTTAATGAAGAGCAGGAAAATTTTTCCAGGTTGGCTTTGTTTGCTGACTGTCCTGTGTGCAGTCAGTAAAACAAATAACCTTTATGACCAGAGAGTTGTCCCAATAGTCAAGAAATTGCAGAAATCCCAAGTACTGGCCGTGTGCCAGAGATGTGGTTGTGGCCGCTGCACAAGCCATGGGGAGCAAGAGATTACCACAGCAGCATGAACTTTTGAAATTCCCCTCTCGTAACTAAGGAAACCTACTTGATGTGCCACAACTTTCCATCAGTAACATGCCTAAATGCTCATTTTCAAACATTATCTCTGCCGGGAGGGATAATTTGCTATAATGTAGGGGTGAGAAATCTAGGAGTAGTTCAACCAGTCATTTGATTTATTTTCGTCTTCTTTTTATTTTTTTAACAAAAAATCCTAGAAATAGAAATGTTTTCAGGAAAGCCAATTTGCTGTGGAAGAAAAAAGCAGAGATTTGATTACTCTGATCAAGTAGGAGGCCGGATGATTTGATCCATAAGGTTATGAAGAGAATAAGGAGAGAGAGAATGAGAGAGAGAGAGAGAGAGAGAGAGAGAGAGGTGTGAGGAGGTTGCTATTAGATCAGGTTTTAAAAGAGGTAGTGCTTCTGAGAAACATTTAGGTAGTAGATATAAAAATAAATTTAAATATTATGCTGAGCACATGAACAATTTGGAGAATGTCCAGAAAGAACTCGGGACAATAAAAAAGGAACTATTCTAGTTGTATATCAGAGATAAATCATAAATAGCAAAAGGGTATTTATTAAGAATTAATTAATTCAGGCCTCCCTGGTGGCGCATTGAGTTAAGCACAGCACTATGAAGCTATCCATAGCCACTGCAGCACGAGTTCGATTCCCACATGGCGCAGCAGACCTCTCCTGCCTGGCCCGCTGCTCCCCTTAGCAGTGTACTTCAGTCAATCTGCCTGTTCTACTCCCCACTCTGTCTCTGGTGAGTCCTCTCACCACTCCACACCTTTGGCCTACACCCCAGCTTGTATGCATAAATAAATAAATCTTTTTTAAAAAAGAATTAATTCATTATCCTGTTAGCTACCACAGAGGGGTAGCTAGCTCAGTTCTAGCTAGCTCCTACTTCCATCACTGACACCTTCTGAAGTCTTTCTACCCACCGTCATTCAGCCTCTTCCCCAGCTCCGGGGACCCTCTCCTGTGCTCCTATAGCACACAGAGCACACTCCATCCAGAATCTGCAAGATTGTGCTGAATGTCTCAGTTATGTGTCTTCTGCCTACAACCTAGAAGTTCCCAGGCATCCTCTTCTTTCACATCATTCTGGAAAACACTCGCCTCTCCACTGAGCTCACTCTGCTCATAAGTCAAAACTAATGTCACCAGTGTCTGCCTAAGATTTCACCTGACACTAGTATGACTTATGTTTCAGACTGTGCCAATCTGAGTCTCAGTTCCCACATCATTAAAATAAGAGGAAAAAATTAACCTTTCCCCTATAGGATGGTTGTAGAAATGCAGCAAATAATATGTTACTTTCCATTTACAAAGTACCATATGCTGGGTAGTTTAAAATCATTTAAATTCATTGTCTCACAGTTCTGGAGACCAGGATTAAAATTAAAATTAAAAGTGTTGGTAAAATTAAAGTGTTGGTATTTCCTTGCTCCCTCTGGAAACAGTAGGAAATCTTCCTTTGCCTTTTCTCAGATTTTAGTGGTTTGTTAACAATCTTTGGGATTCCAGTCCTCCATCCACTAAGGAATACTTTCCTCTGTGGGTGGCTCTGGCTGTGCCTAAAATCCCCCCTTTTATGAGAATGTTATTGTACTAGATTAGCACCAGCTAATGACCTCACTTTAACTTGATTACCCTTGTACAAACATTATTTTCAAGTAAGGTCACATCCTGACATACTTATGGTTAGGAATTCAAGATGTCTTTTTGGTGGAACTGAATTCAACCCATGAGTTTAGTAAAGGAAAGACAACTGGTGCTGCTTCTTTTCCTTTCCTTTCCCCAATGCATTCATAGCTGACCATTAAGAACCCTGGAATCTGAAACTATGCCACTAAATATGATACAAGCTCAAAGATAGAGATTCAAATGGACCATGTCTCCGGAACTTACTCTCCTTTGAATTGCTTCTGAAAATTGCCGGAGAGGCAATTACCTTGCGTGTTGGTAATGGAAATAATTATGACTACTTTCTGAAATTATTTATTTGATATATTTCTCATAGGTAATTTAAAGGGGCAGTGAAGTGAGATAGGTGGGTTCTTTCACTAAAAGCTCACACTAGATAATTGAACAACATAATGGAGGAAGAAAACTACATAAGTGAGCACAAGATAATGCAACCAAGAGAAAATAAGTTAACATGCTGATTGCTTTGGGATTTCACTAGACTCTGCCCTCTGAAGCACTGGGAAAGAGCCATGAGTAAAGACATCTGCCACCCACAAAGTGATCACCAAGTACCATTTTAGGTCTCTAAGAATATGGTGAGCTTCACAAGTTGGCAGATGTGAGGGGATTTCCAGACATTTGTGACCTTACAAGAATCCAGAACACACTGGTACAAAATCTCTTAGGGTAGGTCTCAAGAACACTTTACAAGATAAATGTGTCTTCGAAAAGCTTTAGGATTTGCTAATTATCAGGGAAATACACAGAATGCAAGACAAATGAAAAAAGAGTCATTTATAAATCATGACTTCAATTTTTAGGGGGTCTTTTTATTGTGATAATATATGCATAACATAAATTTTACCAATTTAACCATTTCTAAGTGTGTGGTTCATGGTATTAAGTACATTAAGTACTCACACTGTGAGCAAATATCTCCACTAACCATGTCCAGAACTTTTTCATCTTTTCCAAACAAAAGTCTGCACCTATTACACACCAATTTCTCATGCCACCCTCAGACTCTGGCAACCACTATTCTATTTTCTGTCTCTGTGAATTTCTACCTCTGGATATGACCACTCAGTTTCCTTATTTGGATGCAGTGCTTGTCCTTTTGTGTCTGAATTATTTATTTTAAAAAGATTTATGTATTTATGCATACAAGCTGGGGTGTACACCAGAGGTTTGGGGGGTGAGAGGATTCACCAGAGACAGAGTGGGGAGCAGAACAGGCAGATCGACGGAAATACACTGCTGAGGGGAGCAGCAGGCGAGGCAGGAGAGGTCTGCCATGCCATGTGGGAATCTCTCTGGCCAGGTATAGAACTCGTGGTGCAGTGGCTCTGGATAGCTGCACAGGCTGAGATTTAACCTGTTGTGCCACCTGGGAGGCCCTGTGTCTGAATTATTTGGCTTAGCAAAATGTCTCCAAGATTCATCCTTGTTGAAGCATCTGTTTGAATTTCCTTCTTTCTTAAGGCTGAATAATTATTCCATTATATGACAAATCACACTTTGTTCATTCATTACCTCTCAATGGACACTTGCATTGTTTTCACCTTTTGACTACTGTGAAAATCATGACTTTTAAAGTTTACTTTCATCTAGTTCATTCTCCAAACTCACATGTGCCACTGCACATGGCAAAGAAACACTGTTCCTGAATAGCACAGCCAACAGACACTTAATTCATTGTCCTTCTCACCCTCTAAGAAACTTAGTACCCAAGGCCTCTAAAAATGTTTGACTTTTTTTTGCAAATGTCATTATTGCAATTATCACAGATAAGGATACAAAAATTTAACCAGGAAAGTGACTTACTCAAGCACATTATCTGCCAGTGGTAGAACCAAGAAGCAAATTATGTGTACCTCCAAGTGTGAGCCTTTCCCCTATACCACTATCCAAGCCCTGCCCGTGTTATAGAGATCCTACAGCTACAGCAGCTAGGAAATTCCTTCATAAAAGACTTGGCAGTAGAAAAATTTTCCTGTCTGGCACACTTGCAATTAAGATAGATGCTTAGTATGAATTTTGGAGATATGGTTGGTTCTACCAAACACAACCCAGGTAGGGCGGTGCCACTTTTTATATAAATGCATATTTTTAGCCCAAGGCCTTCATAGTGAGGAGCAAATTTACAAGGCAGAGATGCAATAAACACTGTGAGCGTGGGGTTTTCTGTGGGTTTTGCAGCTGTGGTGATAGCTTCTCACAAGATAAAGGAATCAGCGTTTGAAAAGGGCTGCCACACTTACTGTATTTTCTCCAATGAATGTGCTATAGGAAATTTCTCCTGACAGGTTATTATGATTACTTTAAGGTACATATGACCAGCTGTCTGGAAAACAGTTCAAATTATCAATTGTTCATAAATACACTGACATACTTGGCAACAATACATTGTAGCACTAAACATTTAATTTGATCTTTGTTCTTTAAAATACTGATATTGCCTCTTGAGTGGGAGTAGGATACTATATCCTTTGGAGAAACACACATCTCTGTTTGTGCTTGTTTGCAAACACTTCTGTTTGGGAAGGGTTTGACATTGAGATTTTTTCCAGGCCACTCAAGGAATAAGACATGGTACTCCCTCACCTCTTAATTAACTTAAATTCAGTCAAGGTTGGAAAGAATATGATCTTAGTCATTTCAGGGGCTGTCTCTTGCTCCTCTGACCATATAAGATCTCTGGGTATATGTAACTCTTATACCTAGATGGCCTGGGTTCGCAGTGGGGCTGATGTCAGCAGTCTTTGCTCTCAGCAAGGCCTGCGGGATGCAGTGAAGGCTGAAGATTTCTCTCCCTCTCTGCCAAGTTCATCCAAAAGCTCTGGAGCCCACAGCACTAGATAAGTCTCACAGGTTATCACAGGATAACCTCACATCCTAGAGGTGAGGAAACCCAGCAGGTGCAGCGGCTTGCCATGGTCACATAGAGGGTAACAAAGTCTGGATTTCACTCCTAGATCTTCAGAGCCTAAATCAGCAATTCTTTTTAATTTGTTACAGCTGTATTTTTTTTTCATTTGCCCTCCAGTAAGTATTATTACTCATCTTGGCCTCCAATGATGTAGCCCCTCACTTCAGATATCGAATCTCCCACTGAACAGTTGGATGCCATGGTTGGTCATGTGTATGATGGAGGCCAAGGGACAGTATATTTTTCAAGACAACCTGCAGAGACTGGTACATATGGTCACTGTATCCATCATACCTGCTGTGTCGGTCACCCACAGTATTTTTCACCAGCTGACTAAATAACAAAAAGACCTTTTGAATGTGAGGTTGCGTTTCCTAGCTGAGACCAAGGATCAGGCATTTCTACTTAGAAATACAAACAGCATTACCAGCTATTTCACATAACGATGATTGTGCAGGGCCCAATTGCGACCCAGTGTTTCTAAAAATTGGGTGTCAGATATATGCAAATTAATATTTTGAAAAACTGAAACATTCTCCTGTTAAGCAGCTAAAATCTTTTTTAAGCATATCTCTTAGATTTTTAAGTAATTGATTTATATCAATCAGTCATAAGGAAAGAAATTTGAAATGATTGATATAAAATGCTGTAATAAGACAGGCCCTTGGCTCCTCCATGCAATGCAGAAGTTTCTCAAGATCACTCAAGGTACCCCATGTTCTCTATACAGCCCCTCGGGCCCCTCCCCACACCTAGAGCCTTCCTCCCATGCTCATATCTGCCCCTGCTCACAGCAGGAGAAGGAAGCATGTGTCTCTGTATCCCAGCAGCGTGTTGATTCTCAAGTAGGTCGATGAGGGGAGTCAATGACTGAGTGAGATGAGCGCGCAGGACCCAGGGAGCTCCTTCTCCCACTACTGCTTATATTTGAAGCCCCATATCTACCTGCTGACTATATAGAAGACTTTCTCTTGATAAAGGAATGTTAGCTCCCAGAAAGCCCTTGAGAAGTTATTTGAATAGTGAGAAGTGGAGGTGAGCACCTCTGCAATCATGATTTATATGAGCACACATCTATTCTGCTTACCTGCGAGATGGATCTCTGTGTGATGTTAGGTAAATTCAAAGACTCCAGGGCTGGTATCCAGGCTAAGGATTGCACAGGTGTTTCCATAAGAGGATGTGTGAGGCACATATAGTTTATAAGTTGAAATATTTTGACTCAACAGTAACTCTAAAATAATTCAATTATTTATAGTCCTTTTATAACACTATTTATAGTCTTTTTATAACACTGTTGTTCTTTCATAGCACCACAGCATGCTTTAATCTCACTCTCAGATCAACAAGATGAGCCAAACACAGGTGGTATTATAACACCAGCCAATGTCTTGTAAGATGGCGTGTCCTTCCAGGGGTGCTCAACTTTCTCTCCAGTGGTCTGCTCATCTCTCCTTGAACATTCCTGCCAATGAAGAATTTATTACTTTGGACGGTTCCGATTCTTAGAAAGTTCTCTCTGTATGACTCTGCAATCTGTTTCCCTGAAACTTTCATTCATGAGGGAGTGCTGTAGAAACAGAATGAAAATCTTAACTTTAAAAAGTCAAAATAACCTCCTTGCCCCAGTACTTCTCAGACACTTCAACTGAATAAGGGGTGCTGTGAATCTTGCTACTAACAGGGGTCCCAGGTGTTCTCGTGACCACGTCACTTTTTCTACAGGGCAGCTCACAATGTTTGCAAATAGTTAATAAACATAAACATAAAATGAATCTACTTTCCCTTCTAAATACGGTTCCCCAATTATCTGAAGAAAATTATAAGGAAGATAAGTTATAAATCCAGGCTAAGTAACCTACTTTCCAGTAGGATCCTTCCTGTGATATGATTTTTAGACCACCTAAAAACTTCCAGATCTTCTTCCCTAGATTCTCCTCTCAATAACATGCCATGTCTCCTATAACACATGTCAAAGTAGAACTCCACGTGTAGCTGCTGCTTAGATGTATTATTATTCATTCTCTCCGTGCCTTAGTTTTCTCATCTAAAATATGAGAAAGTCAGAATCTACCAAGCTCAGAGCCATTTTCAAGATTGAATATGTTGATGTGTGTAAAATACTACGTGTCAGCTGTGTGTAGTTTTTCTATCTTCTCTTTTATATATGGCCTGATCCCTCTTAAATATATTTTGGTCTTACCTCTCACAATTTGATTTTAGAAGATACATGCAGGGAACCATTGAGTCAATTCATGTGTTAAGCATCCATGTCATCTTAGTTATCCTTGTTATCCATACTTATCCCTACTCATTGTACTTCCCAGAGCCTTGTTTCTCCAAAATCACCTGGTTATAAGTGGAGAAAATCAGACCAGCCCAGATCTACTGAATCAGAAACCCGTATTTTCTCAAGATCGAGGGGATCAATGGGCACATGAGTTTAGTAGCATTGACTCAAGGGGGCGGACCCAGTTCTGAGCCTCTCCATCCCCTGTGGCACCCAGTCCAGAGCTTGGCAAACAGCAGGGCCTCGAGGGGAATTTGTAGTATCAGTATTGGGTTAATTGACTCTGTATGAGGCCTGTTAGTAGGGGGCATTGCTGATTAGGAAACCTGCCGTGAGCAGCATACGTGGGGTAGATGGGATGGGACTTGCCTCTTAGCAATTACTGTAATTTGCCTAAATAAGGTTTTAAAAAGTTTTAAATTCTAAATAATAAACACCCAGTTTTTGAATTATCTTTTATTTTTAATTGTTCTTAACTACTTTATCTTCTTTTGATGGTAATCAAAGCTTTAAATTGTGAGAGAGTATGTTAGCAATTCACTAGGTATCTATCGTTAGAGTCATTAAGGTATGATGTCGAGACCATGGACTTTGCTTTGAGACAGACCTAAATTCAAAACTCAGTTCCAACCACTTAACAGACACCAAGCAAATCACCTTACTTTTCTAAACTTCAATGTCCTCTATATAGCAAGGGTCCTCATATATAGCAATGTCCTCATCTATAGCAAGGGTACACCAATGCCTTCCTTCTAGGGAACAGAGGATAAACTAATATGATGCTTACAGAGCTTCCTTCTAGCTTAGTGACTGACGTGTAACAGCCACTCAACAAATACTGGTCTCTGCCTTCTTCACCACATGCAAACTTTCTCTTCATGAAATCCCCCATGAAAGACAAAAATCCAGTTTTTTTTTTTTTACATGTACAGCCACCTATTTCATCAGTTTGCAAGCCCATCACTGAAGCACAGATCAGGAACCCTCTGTCTACAGTACTAACAATCACGGTGATGAACACAGAATAAGTGTTCCCTCCATTCTCCCATTACCCTCACAAAGGATGAAAAAGAAACTAAATCAGCTAATTGTGTGGATGCTGACAAGATACTTCATAGAATTATAGTTATCTGGCACATTTATTTATCAATTGGTCAATAAAATTGTTAGCTGTATTCAGCCTTAGCGGACCTCCAGTCCAAGCTCCCACTTAATCAGGTGTCCTTGCATATCTGTGGACCCCCAGTTTCTGCCAATAGGGCTCCAGCAGTAGGTGCTCAGTGCTTCTCAAGAGGGCACATTCATCCTAATAGTCAAATCATTAAGACTTTATATTTATGTTGAGCTCAAAGCCCACATTTTCCCAGCATCCATTGTTCTTCATCTTGCCCTATACTGGAGCTGCACTACCTAGTAGTATCTCTTTACTTAGCAGAGCATCTTAAAATGTTAATACAGCATCATCCCTTCCTTTTCTGCTCATTATTCTCTGCCCATAGTCCCTTCCACTGCCTAGTGGACACCAGCGCAGCTGGGCCTGGTCACAGGTCTTCACCCCAGCATTAGACTACATAGGACACACTTAGGGCTAATCAGCCCAGGTAGTCAAAACTAAGCAGCACAGCCCTCAAGGGTGATGGATCCTTGATTTGGACTCTATTCTAGCCATTCATTATGACCATTTGATAACCATGTCCAATTGTTGGGTTACAATCAACCAAAATCTTTTGTTTCTTCCATATGCACTGCCATCAGGTTAAGTTTCCTAGTCTTATATTTGTAGATGCTTTTTTAGCCTAAAAGCAGCAGTTCACATTTTTTCCACTGATGCCCACATTAAAAACTATCAAGGTCTTTTAGCATTTTGATTCAATTGTGGAAAATGTTAGCTATCATCAGTCCTGATATGTCTATCAGTGATCTTGTCCCTGGCTGTTTGCAATTCTAGCATGGTCGTTGATCATTCAACATTAAAATGGTCTTTTAAAGAAAAAATGTATACAGTCAGTTTTCGCCAATAATCTGAATTTATGGTCTGAAATAGTTGGCCCTGCTTTTGATAGTCTATTAGAACAAATACACTAGTCTGACAAGATAGAATATAGGTCATTTACAGTTAGAGATGATACATTTCCATTATTGCTGGTAGTTTGGGACAATCCTCGTGAGACTTATTATGTCACCCCGCACTGTGTTCCTCACATTCACTGTCAGCAGGGTGAACACTCGTGCTGTTAAGCCACCGAAGCTTAACCATGTGGACTTGAGCCTTTGTACTTGACCACCAAGAAGACCCAGTGCCACTTAAAAAGAATACAGGGCAGAGTAATAATAACAAAATGTAAAACTATTTCTTTTTATTAGAAGTTATAAAATAAAACACCTTCAAAAGGTAGAGGAAAATTGACTTAAGGAAAAGTATATTTTTAACCAAACATTTTGACCAGTATTTCTTGTATACATGGATTTTGAGTTTTTTAAATTCATTTCATATTTTGAGAACTGCTTCACACCCACACCCACCCACACCCTTTCAGTCCAAATCTCACTCCCAGGATTCTTCTTGCTATGGCCTTTTCAGCTTTCACTTGGAGCACCTCTCTGAGTAGGATTAAAAACTTAAGGCTGCCTGGGCAAGTCTCTACCAAGCTTCCACCAATACAGAATATTTTCCCCAAGATTCTCCCTCTCATATTCTAGTTGGTAGACAAGGCTGAACCATACTCCTTTTAACCAAACTTCTTCACTGAACCTAGTAAGTGGCTTTGCAAATGCTCCTTTTCAAAGACCAAACCATTTTATGCTACAAAATCAATATATATTATATTCAAAGTTAGTTATCATTTCTGGGTAAGTTGAAATTAGCCTAGAATTCTACTGAAGCTTTTGGTTTGTTGGTGTCATTATTTTTTCTCCCTAAAAGGAGATGAGTATTGATCTCATTTAGATTCAGTCCTGTGCTCTCTTTCCAAACCCCTGAGAAAGTGACTACCCACCCTTAAGGCTGCAGGCCTGTGATCACCAAATAGGAACCAGAAAAAACTCAGTAGTTTATATGAGACTTTATTCAACTACACAGTTAGTTGTCAGCCAATAGGAATGAGCTGGGCCAATGAAAATTGCAAATACTTGTTAAGAAAATTGGGCAATCGGTTCAAAAATATGACACTGCTGTAAAAAAGTCCCAAGCTACACTTATCAGAACTCTTAGGTCCAAGTCTCTATACTAACAATATTTAGAAACAAGAAGGACAGAACACAGAACAGCATAGGGTTACAAAATAAAGAACTCACCATCATTGCTGAAGGTTTCAACTTTAAGCTGTTAACTAGCTGTATATAAATTTATGTTTCATGACTTACCTCTATTAGCTGAAAATTTACAGCATTTGGCAGATCTATGCTTACGAATTTGCACATTAATTCCAGTCTAACTAATCAGCATTCTCTTTCACATCAGGAAAATTAAACATGAGCTAATTAAATCAGTCTTTTGGAGGCAAAATGATTTGATAGTGTTAACCTACATTTGACCTGCCATGGATGGCATTTTAGACAACCAGCAAAATCAATGCATTATTTTAGGTTTTTCGTGAAGTTGTTGTAACCAGCTATAATTATAAGGGGGATTTTTTTTTCTTTATATATGACACAATTTTAGATGGCTTCCAGACATTACATCTCATTTTGTTTTCCTCTTTATGAGATGCAAAGATATTGCCACCATCCAATTACACTGAATCACAGACTTTACACCTGCTATGATTTAATTACATTTTTGTTCATTCAAACGTTTATACCGCGTGTGTGTGTTTTCAAATCATTCTCACTCTAGTGGCAATTTCCCAATGTGACTGTGGGAGAAAATGGCCTTTGAAATGGTGCTTTCTCTGCCGTGCTTAAGAAAGGAAGGCAGCGCATGAAGAAGAACCTCAGAAGATGAGGGCCAGGCTTGAAGCACGGTTTCATTAATACTGGATGGCAGAAAAGGAGCCAAGTCCCAGATAATGAGGAAGGAGTTGCAATTTTTTTTAAAGCTATCTGGTGACAGGGAAAACAAAAATGACATTCAGCTGACGAATGAGTGGAGTTTGACCTAGCCTTTTGACCCTTGACAATCAATCTTACCTGCTACTTCATAAAGAATTATAGCTCTGCCACTCACATTTGACTCTGAATTTTTACTATTCCCTTTACCTTTTTCTTTCTTTTTTTTTTTAATACATGGTCCAAGAAGATAGATGTTTATGTTGTATGTAGCGGATAGGAGGAAATATGGGGTACTCAGAAGGGGAAAAACTGAGAAAGAGAGGAAAGAGCTACAAGACCACCAGCCATAAAATGGTTTATACATGCAATTCAGAATTGTCAGGGATATTTTTTATGTGACTGACCAAAATAGCAACTAGAAATAACTGATGACCCCATACACCTGGTGGAGATGTGAAAACCGAGAGTGGGGGTGAGAGCTAAGTCTGCCTTCCAGCCCAGCCTGCCTCTATTCCCCACCTCCTCCTGCCCCCAAAGGGAACAAATGAATTTTGATTAATCCATTCCCTGTCCACAGACTCTGATTATGGTGTGTTTGTGAAGGGCTGTGGTACTATCATTACGGAGGAAAAGGGGGCATTGGGTCCAAGCCACCAAGCTGTTTTTATTACATGTTAATGGCACCGATGCAAACACAGTTTGTACTCTGTCCTCTGGTCCACTGCGGGAGCACACATCTACGGGGTGAAGTGTGTCTCCCTGGGGAAAGTGCGGAGACACCTTAGGAATGAGATCAGGCCTCTTTAGCATTCAAGGTGCTTTGTTTTCAGATGTAATTTGACATAGTTTGTCTCAGACACTAAAACTTAGGCTAGTGAGTGGGAGTCCCTTTATGGAGCCTGCTAGTGCCTTCTCCCTGCCTTTAGAGAGTGGAGATTCTGTTTCAGGACTGCACTGCAGATTTCCTTACAAACTCAGTCTCATAGAAGTGGAATTACAATATTGGGCTGTGGGATCCACCCTGGATCTCTGGGAATGCAGAGTTCATTTCCTCACCTAACCTGAGATAAAAGAACCAGGATGGATGTGGGGAGAAGGATGACAATATGTGGCAGCTCTCAAAAATAAAACCAGCATCAACAGTGGGCTGTGTACACACGGCATGTTTCTGCCCCTGAGTCATGTGCTCCAGGTGACTCTGTTTACTAAAGAGAGGAAAGCATGCAAGCAAATAAAAAGGATGTGGTTACTGCATAAAAAGCCACCCATCTACCACCGACACCTCTGTGGGTAAGCAGGGACTCATTTCGCTTAGGCTGTAACCGCTTCCCACACTTCCATGGACTGTGACTAGTCCAGGCACATCTCTGCCAAGACACTCTCCCTCCCTCCCTCCCTCCCTCCCTTGGCATGGGGTTACTTCCAGAATCGCAAGGTTGACAGGCTGTTCCTGAGGTGTTTCTAGGCTAGGTGTTCAAAAACATCCCCCTACAAAATAGGGCAAGCTTGTTAATGGAGGAAGTGAGGTCAGTGCTTCTGACAGTCCTAACAAGATGACAGAATTTATGAAATGCTGCAGCAGAAAGATGGAGTTCTCTGCAGTCTGGTCATATAATAAGGCCACTGGGGGCCCGCCGCCGCTCCCTTTGAATTTGTATTCCTTTCTTCACTCCTTTTTGTTGACCAGCTCTTTCTTGGCCTTCCCTTCTCATCCACACAGAACCACAATACTTTGGAGGTGAATGGACAGACTGCCTCACAAGGATTGATGGGCATGTTCCCTGGGCTGTGTGAGAACTGGGGTGTCTAGGGAGAGTTGTGTGGGCCAAGTCCTTGGTCAAGTTTCCTATAAAATCTAACAGTGATATCAGATCATGGCATCTTAAGACCAAGTTAAAATTTTCAGGTTAAAACAGAAACTTCTTTCAGTTTCTTTTAAAACTCCATGTCCTTTTTAATTCCCATGAATGGTGATATCTCTTTTTTTCATAGCTCTGTCAAATAACAGTGAACTATATTATCCCTGGCATAGAATCGTCATAGCTCCAGCAATCAAGAGTCAATGGAGATGTAGATCTTGGGCTAAGCAAGAATGTTACCAAAAATTTGAAAAAGTGCACCAGAAGAAGGAAAAAGATAATCTAAATGATTTCTGGTATTAAAATGAGGACACAGTTTGCTAGTAATATAATTGGTGGTGAAAACTAGTTATAGGTTTAATTGGTTAGTAAGAGAAAAAAATATTGCATATCGTTAAACTATGAGAACTAAGTCTAATAAGATCATTTCACTATGGGAGAATCAAATGTCTGTTCAGAAACCCACCAGTATGATGAAGGCAGCTGCCTCTTTTCTCAGACTCAAAATTATTTGCCAAGCAGAGGTATTAAAAGTAGGTTTTCCCTGTCAAATTATTAACAAGATGCATCGTCTGTAAATTTGCCTATTAACAGTACTTCACGTTTCATTGAAGAAGAGGAAAAATAAAAGAACTAGCTAGGAAAAACAAAACATACCCCCTTTTATTCTTCTTATCTAGACCAGAGAACTCTGGAGTTGTAAATGATCCCAGGCTGTTTGGCTCTAGAACAAAGTTTATGTCAGTTTCACTTAAAGAGGGGGAAATGTCCACCTGTTCCTTGAATCTTACAGACTAAAAATACTGGCAGTTTGACTAGTTGATGTAATGTTGGGGTCCACCAAATGCGCCCTGATTCATTCTAATGCTCAAGAAAGAGACCAACTGACCATGGTAAATCACCAAGAGACTGAGGATCTGTAGCTTGCCTGAGACATTTATCCGGCCTGACCTGCATATAATGGTTGTGTCATTTCATCTTTTCCCACCCAAGACTGACTGACATTTGACCCAAAGAAAGACTTCTTGTGAGACACTTGCTGCACTGAGCCCAGAGTACAAGAAAATCTCAAAATCAGGTCTGGGATTTTATCAGCTCTACAAGATGAGAGACAGATCCAGGAAGAACCTTCAGTGTGACAGGAGAATCAGAGCTTCCTACAGCATGATGTGGATTCTGGGAAAGGATTCTCATCTGTGAGTCAGGCTACTCATAATCTAGGGCCAAAAGACTATTTCTGGGTTTAGATTTTTGTAGTCCTAGGCAGTGATATTTTAAGAGCTTTCTTTTTTTCCTCCAAAATATTTAATCTAAGTCATCATTTGTACAGTGGCCAGATTCTTGGAGTGAATCCTAAAAATTGAATTCTTTAAGCAGCACAGAAAAACCAGTTCTCATTGTTTTCTTAGGAAGAATGAGAAAACCATGAGGTGACAGTAAGAAATTGGATATGGGGAAGAAAAGTGGCAGCCCAAGCCTAATATTTAGGCAAATTAGTCCTATGTGGTGTTGTCTTGGTAATATGTCTTGGCCATATTACTCAAAATAATCTCTATGTTCTCTATGACAAATTGTCTAATATTTATCCCTTAGAAAATTCATCCAATCTCTTATTAAACAATTCTTTCAAAACATAAGCAACTTGGGAAAATGGACCCAGTTTTATCCCATAACAACAGCTATGTGCCATATACTAGACTATATAAAGAAAACCCTGGTTCCTAGCTCCACAGAAATTCATTTCTCTGTTCTCTATTTCTCTATCAACCCTTCACACCTTAATGTGAATTAATATATCAAACGAATGTTTTCTGTCATACCTTAATGAAAACAAAGTTACATCATAGACTTAAGGAAATTGAAACCTAGGGATACAAAGATTACCATTTTCTATTTAGTGTTATCAGAGTGGAACCCAGTTTTCCCATATAAATTCCTGCTGAAAATTCTCTTTTATAGAAACAACAGAAAATAGAAGAGTTATCGACACTCATTAATCATAAGAACTCTAAAATTAATCATTTTCTTCTTTATTTTCCCTCTAGACAGTTTTTAATCTTAACTTTGGTCTCCCCTGCAAACACCTAGAGAGTAAGATACCAACACGTCTTAGTCACAATAACACTTAAATAAGTGACCATCCTCTCCTCAGCCTTTCCCAAACCCAATCTGACCTCTGCCCTGCAACCAGAGTGATACTTTCAAAATGACAATCTGGGTAACTTGTACCCCTGTAACTCTTGTAGTACAATTTCAAATACTTAAGTACAACCTGAAGGTCTCCTTTTCCAGTTCCGCTTCCAGTTATGACCACTCCTACCTGCTCAGAGTCTTTGCAGATATTGTTCCCTCAGTCCAGAAGCAGCTTCCTTGCACTTTCTGGGTTGACTCATCATCAGGGTCTCACCCTCCTGTCTGCATAGCTCTCAGAGGAAAATGAGGTGTCATTCTGTATTCTTATGCACGAGGCTAATGTATATCTTCCTCCCTTGGAAGTCAGACACCCAGAGCTCTGTGACAACAGGCTCTGTGCCTGCTTTTGCTCACTATTTTTCCCCAGTACTTAGCCCATGCTTGGAAATGAATGAATGAATGAGTGAATGAATGAATGAAGTTAACTGATGGATAAAATCTCACTGAATTAATCTGATTGAAGGACACAAAATTTTTTAACACTAACATTCTCTGAGACACTAAGGTAACACAACAATATGGGAAACAAAAAGAATGACTCTATTAAATTTATTCGAAAACCTAGGTCAGTTTATGCTTGGGAGACAAATGAGTTAAATTACAGAAATTAAGAAGAGCTAATGGTTAGAGTGCATCCTCTATTGAAAATCCTGTTTAAATTGTCTTCTTTAATGTTTGTGCATCACTGTTCGAATAGGAGTTTTTACACACCTGCAGGCACACACACCTGCACATACACATTCTTCCCTTGAATTAAGCACATTTGTAGGAAGTCTGGAACTTTGCACCTTGACACCATAACCATAACCAGCTTCCGCTGGCATTTTACCTTCACTGTGAGACAAAGTCACTTGAAATTCACACTCAACAACTGATGACATGGGCCACATTATTATAATAAAAGAGAAATTTGGTTAAATATAGTTTTGCCTAAGACCAATCTCTTACCTGAATATTCCTAGAACCAAAAATTAGGTGGTCCAGAAATCCATCACTTTAAGATATATTAATCATAGTCTGAATTTGTTTGGGAAACTATTGGGACATACACTTCCCCCTCTTCATTTTAGTCTTAAATAAAAGTATGTGTCCTGCAGGCTATTATTGCACAATAGCTGCAAGGCTGAGCGGTCCATTTGTGAAATGTCCCGGCAGAGTGGGCTGAGCTCCAGCGTTGTCAAATTAAACTCCCCCTTCCTGAAGTTCTGTTTGTCAGGTGCTTGCAGTGTTATTTTTCCATCAATAATTTTGCACATTCTTTTTTTTTTTTTATTTCACATGTTTCTTTTCATCGTTCCTGAATAAACAGACTACCTTATTTGTCAACCCTCTTGGCTACTGCTGTGTATTTCATTTATCTCATAAAAATCTGTTTGGGCCCGCTGAGAGAGGGAGCCCAAATAATTAATAAACCCCATTCCCTGAATTGTGCCTACAGCACTGATACTTCTGAAGGACACTGAAAATAAACAAAATAAAAATAGCTAGATGTGTGTCAGTTTCCCAGCAGGCTGTGAAAATGACCCTCCTTGCCCAGGAGAAAACTACTATTAAGAAAGTGATAAGGGACTGGAATAGTTTCACATGTGGTTTTCATTCATAACTGAAGATGAAATCTAAACATTGTGAGTATCTCCTTAAAACTTTATGCTCAGAGGTTCCCCATCTCCCTGGGCATCCTGCTGGTTCTTCATGTGGGTTCTCATTCAGCTCCAAGGGACCTTTGTTGATGTCAAAGCCCCTCAGGCAGGAAAGGCTCTGGAGAGTTCTCCATCAGGGAAGAGGTGGAGACCCTCAACTCCAATAAAGTAGCACAGGGGAACCTGCCCTAGGCAGCTTCCTTCAGGCCAGGCTTTTGCTGCCAGACAGCCACCATTCTTTCATCCTTCCTGTCAGCAGTCAACGCTCTTTTCCAGCATGCCGGAGAGGCTTCCCCCTGGAGAGCCAAAGCACTTGTTTCTCTCCCAAGACAAGTCAAACCGAGAGGACCTGTAACTTGATTCATTTCCCAAACTGACCACCTCACTCATGAATGAAACCCTCAGACCCAAGTGTAGGAAAGTATATCCTTCACACAAAAGAAACAAAAAGAAGTTTGCTTTTGTAAAAATTTAAAACTGACCCAACTAAACATTATAATGAATAACCAGAAATAAAGTGAAGACAAGAACTCAGGTAAGTGTGGAAAAATGACATCCCAAATAATGTGGGACATGCCACAATCCTGAAGACCAGACAGAGGGACAACAACCTTAGGGAACGCGCTTCCAGGTACTGAGTGCCACACGAGGAAGACAGAGGGTCAGGGGAGGGTCCTGCAACTCAGTCCTCATGGTGGGTGACAAATGGTGGCACAGGAAGGCAGCCACTACCTTCAGCCCTCACATAATGTCTGTGTCAGTCTTTCAGAGATGCTGTAACAGAGTGACATAGACTGAATGGCTTAAACAGAATGAGTTCATTATCTCATGGTTTTGGAGGCCTGAAGTCCAATATCAAGGTGTCGGTGGCGCTGGCTCCTTAAGAGAGCAGTGTGGGAAGAATTGGTTCTGGGGCTCACTCACTGATGTGGAGGTGTCTGTCCCCTCCCTGGGTCTTCTCATCACCTTCTTTCTGTGTCTGTGTCTAAGTTTCCTCTTCTTATGAGAACACCAGTTATGATGTATTAAAATGATTTCATTTGAATTTAATGTCCTCTTTAAAAGACCCTATATCCCAAGTGCAGTCATACACTGAAGTAGTAGGGGTTAGGACTTCAGCATGTGAATTGATGGGAGATTGGTAGGTTCACATTCATCCCATAGCAACTTTATCACCAGAAAGTTTACTACTTGGTGTTTTGAAAAGTCATTTTCCTTAGAATCTTTCTTTAACTTTATAGGGAAAAATTTTACGCCGTTTGTATTTTGGCAAAGTGTTGTAGAATAATTTTGCCTTTTTTATCCTAAGGATATTTACATTTCAGTCTTCAGGGTGGAAAAATAAATTTCGAAGTTCAAAAGTGGTTTTCAGTGATATGCAATAGTTTGTCAACTTCTTTTCTCGGGTATTCTATGAAATTAGAAATGAGATGTAATTCTAAAATATTGTTTTGCTTACTTCAGTCTCTTCCAACATCATCAAGAAATGATGAATTCTTCTCTGGGTCCCTTGAAATCATAGTGTCCAGAACTGAACACAATATTCCCCAGTAGAATCTGCCAGTGTTCACAAGGGGTTCACAGCCTTTGTCCCCAGCTCTGTTTTTCTGTCGAGGTGTCAACTTTGGGCAGCCATGCCATTTTGTGGAATGTTGACTATTGCTTTTTGTCATCATAACCTGCACGGCTGTTGTTACCCATGTAATCCCCCTGTTGCACTTCTGCCGAGGCATGAATCTGTGCCTGTGTGTGTGTGTGAGACTGTGCACATGTGTTTGCAGGTGTTCCTGTGTGTATATTTCAGACCATAAAATAATTGTTCACTTTTTCTTCATTATATTTTCTTTTGTCAGGTTTGTTTCATCATGCCAGGGCACTGCAAAATTTTGGGGCCCTCATTCTGTCAGTCACTGCCCAGACAGCCATTCCCCTCTGCGCTCATTCTAGTTTCTAACAAAAGTGTTAAGTAGGAAAGGATCAAGACAGGTATTTGAGACAGCCTATCAGTGAGCTCAATCTGGAGTGATGCTGCCCCATTAAAAAGTCCTCTATTTTCTCCTCCTGATCTCTCATTTGGCTCTCCTATATTCCTCCTATAAATGAAACTATTTGATACTTTTCTTTTTCCTTCTGGCTTATTTCATTGAGTATGAGCCTTTCTAGTTTCATCCATGTTGCTGGGAATTGCATTAGTTTATCATTTTTGATTGCTAAATAGTATCCCATTGTATACATCTTTTTTTTTTTTACTTAAAGGATACCATTTATTTAATTTTATCAAAAAGGCATTAAAATAGTTGTGTACAAATCTTCCAGATACTCACATATTCTTTTCTATGTTTCCCCATAGATGTCTAAGTATTATAATTTCAGAATCTCTATGTACACTTTTTTTTTAAGTTTTATTGTTATTATTACTTATGTCTTTTACATTATTGTGTATTCCCCATAGGCTTCCCACCACCAATTCACCCGTGAACCATCACCATGGTGCCCTGTGCTCCCCTCTCCCCCATTCTGTGTCCCTATCCTCCCCCTGTCTCACTGAATGACTCTCTTTTATTTGGTTTCCCTATATTCCTGTTGTAGGTGAAACCATTTGATATTTTTCTTTTTCCTTTTGGCTTATTTCGCTGAGCATGATCCCTTCTAGCTCCATCCATGTTGCTGCGAATTACATGTGTTTATCATTTTTGAATGCTGAATAGTATTCCATTGCGTATATATACCACATCTTCTTGATCCAGTCATCTATTTTTGGGCATTTGGGTTATTTCCATGTCTTAGCTATTGTGAACAGTGCTGGAAGAAACATACGGGTGCATGTGTCCTTTGAATTAATGTTTTTGTGTCCTTTGGGTAGATTCCCAAAAGTGGTATTACCGGGTCATATGGAAGCTCCATTTTTAGTAGCTTGAGGAAATGCCATATGGCTTTCCATAGTGGTTGAAACAGTTTGCATTCCCACCAGCAGTGGAGAGTTGCTTTTTCTACACATACTCGCCAGCATTTGTTGTTGCCTGTTTTTTTAATGTGTGCCATTCGCACTGGCATGAGGTGGTATCTCATTGTGGTTTTGATTTGCATTTCCCTGATTACAAGGGATGCGGAACATTTTTTGTATATCTGTTGGCCATTTGCTTTTCTTCTTTGGAGAAGCGTCTTTTTAGCTCTTCTGCCCATTTTTTGACTGGATTGTTGACTTTGTTTTTGTTCAGTTGTGTGAGCTCCTTGAAGACTTTCGTTATCAGTCCTTTATCAGTTGTATTGTGTGCAAAGATTTTTCTCCCAATTAGTAGGGTGTCTGTTTGTTTTGATTAATGTCTCTTTTGCTGACAGAAGCTTTTTAGTTTGATGTAGTCCCAGCTGTTTATCTTTTCCTTGACTTCCTTCGATTTTTGGGATGTGTCTTTGAAGATTTTGCTGAGATGTATGTTGTATAGAGTTTTGCTTATATTTTCTTCTATAACTTTTATGGTTTCACGTCTTACATTCAGGTCTTTTATCCATTTTGAGTTGGTTTTTGTGCATGGTATGAGATAGTAATCTCGCTTCATTTTTTTGCATGTAGCAATCCAGTTTTCCCAGCACAATTTATTGAACATGCTAACCTTGTTCCATTGCGTATTCTATGCTCCTTTGTCAAAGATTAGTTGTCCATAGATATGTGGATTTATTTCTGGGTTTTCTATTCAATACCATTCGTCTGTGCATCTGCTTTTGTTCCAATACAATGCTGTTTTAATTATTATGGCTTTGTAGTGTAGTTTGAAATCAGGGAGTGTAATCCCTCCATTTTCTTTCTTTTTAGTCAGGAGAGCTTTAGCTATTTGAGGTTTTTTTGTGGTTCCATATGAATTTCATCAATATTTGTTCTATTTCTTTGAAGAATGTCATTGAAGTTTTTATCAGAATAGTCTTGAATCTGTAAATTGCTTTTGGTAGGATGGCCATTTTGATAATGTAAATTCTCCCAATCCATGAGCAGGGGATGTCTTTCCATTTTTTGTTTCCTCCTCTATTTCTCTTAATAGTGTCTTGTAGTTTTCTTTGTATAAGTCCTTTACCTCTTTTGTTAGGTTTATTCCCATGTATTTGATTTTTTTGGTTTCAATTTAGAAAGGGATGCTTCTCTTAATTTCTTCTTCTTCAGACTGAGTGTTTGTATATAGGAAGGTTACTGATTTTTGTGCATTGATTTTGTATCCTGCTACTTTACTGAATTGGCCTACAATTTTGAGTAGTTTTTCTATGGAGTTTTTAGGATTCTCTCTATATATTATCATATCATCTGCGAATAGTGACAGTTTAATTTCTTCTTTCCCTATTTGGATTCCTTGTATGTCTTTCTCTTGTCTAATTGCTCTGGCTAGGACTTCCAGTATTATATTGAAAAACAATGGTGAGAGTGGACATTCTTGCCTTGTTCCTGATCTTAGGGGAAAGGCTTTCAGCTTCTCGCCATTGAGGATAATATTGGCTGTGGGTTTGTCGTATATGGCTTTTAGTATGTTAAGTATGTTCCTTCTATTCCCAAGGCTTTCCAGGGTCTTTATCATAAATGGATGTTGTGCTTTGTCAAATGCTTTCTCAGCATCTATTGATATGATCCTGTTTTTTATTTCTCTTTTTGTTGATGTGTTGGATTACGTTGATTGATTCTCTGATGTTGAACCATCCTTATGTCCCTGGCATAAATCCCACTTGGTCATGGTGTATCATCTTTTGGATGCATTGCTGGATCCTGTTGGCTAAGATTTTGTTGAATATTTTTGCATCAGTGTTCATTAGAGAGATTGGTCTGTAGTTCTCATTTTTTGTGTTGTCTTTGTTTGGTTTGGGTATTAGTGTAATATTGGCTTCATATGATGTGTTTGGTGGTATTCCCTCCTCCTCAATTTTTTGAAAGAGTTTGTGTAAGGTTGGGTCTAGTTCGTTTTTAAACATTTGGTAGAATTCATTTATGAAACCTTCTGGTCCTGGGCTTTTGTTTTTGTAAAGGGTTTTGATTACTATTTCAATTTTGCTGCTTGTGATTGGCCTGTTTAGATGTTCTATATCTTCTTTATCTAGTTTTGGGTGATTGTAAAGTTCTAGGAATTTGTCCATTTCCTCTAAGTTGTTGAACTTGTTTCCATATAGCTGTTCATATGTTCATAATACGCTCTGATTATTCTTTTGATTTCTGCTGTGTCTATTGTAATTTGCCACATCTTCTTGATCTAGTCAAACAAAAACAAAAACAATAACACAACTAGCAGGCAACCAGAAATAAAAGACATTCTACAGGGGAGGGGGAGGAAGAGGGACCAAAACAAGTATGATACCTTGAATTGTCACTATGTAATCGCCATTAAGTACTTGTTAAAAAATGAGCTAAACCATAATAGATGGAAGATTTACAATCAAACAGTCTGTGTTTTAGTCACTGCAGAATATGACTCGATTTGTTTTTCTTTAAGAACAACCCTCATTTCATTGTCTTTTTTCTTTTTCTTTTTAATCCATAATCACGTTACTGTAGGGAGAGACATTACATTTGCAGATTCAAACCATGAATTCCTATATATGTAAACAATATTGAAAATTCCTGGGTTTCTAATAATAGCAACCAGATCCACGAATCAAGAGAATCCAACAAATGAAATCAACCAGAACTGTCAACCTGTCAGTAACCAATAAATTAGCATTGTTGAAAATAAAGTCATGCTTGTTTATAAAAGCAGCTTTTATTGATGAGTCTAAGACTTTGACCTTTGAACAGCAGTGGTGGCATAAATCCACAAAGGAAATTATAGCTATCATTCCTCTCTGATCTACCAGTATTCAGACATGGAACCCACAGCACTTTATTTATTCTGCTTAATATCCTGGCAGGTAAGTCTCATTAAACTAAATTTATGGTTGAGGAAACCAAGGCTCAGAGAGGTTATGTGACATAGCCAGGTCACTTTGTAAGTATTAGAGACTTAATCCCTAGCCTCCCAACTCATATTCCTGCACTACACTGACCTGCCACTATTATATCACTATAGAGATGCCATTTGAGAGTCTTCTGTATGATTCCACTCCTAGAGTGCATATATTAGTGCACTATGGCATCCACTGTAATCATTGCCTCAGGGTTTTTAATTCCAGGCTCCATATTGAGGTTACCACCTAATCTGAACTTTTAATTAGATTTAGAAAAACTGGCAAGAATTTAGAATTTTCAACAGAACACCAAAATTGTAGAGGCTTCTTTTCCAAATAGAAAGACATGCTATTTGTACATATTCTCATAGTAAAACATGCTAATCCTTGGATTGGGGACTTTTATCCAAACTGGAGTCGATGGTTTAAGTTTCCTGGCCAGAGGACCCTGTTTATTGGTCATTTCCATCAGAGTTGGGATTTAAATTATTCCTGGATTTCTCTGCACCTGTTTTTAACTGGTCTTAGCATCACAAATTTTCAGCTCTGAATTAAGTCTGGACTTTAGAGGTTCAGAAGAAGTCAGTCATGAATGAGAAGGCTGATATTCTTTGAATTATTCAGGTCTCCAAGAAGCCCCCAAATTATGACTCAAGGGATGTTGGTTGAACTCTGAAAAGCTCTCTGAAAACTGTTCTACACTTATTTTCATACATTTAAAATAATTGATAGTTAAACCCCGCTTTAAAATAGCAACCATCAGGTGCTTTGGTGTTGGGTGTGGTGTGATTATGTACATCTGAAGAGGTCTGATCCTATTCCCCTAAATCATATACAGTGTGGTAAACTAATTTTACCTCAATAAAAATAAAGTTCTACAAAAAAAGCAGCTTTTTGCTAGATCAATATTAACCAAATCAGCACATTCATTCTCCAGTGGATTGTAGAACCTGAAGTTAATATCATTTTGGGAGTCCTCTCTAAGGAAAAAATATATAAAACTAAGAATACAATACTATATAATAATGTTAATATTTTTTAGAATGAAGAAAGGAATCCCAGTACAATGTTTTACATTTTACAAATGTAAAAATGGAGAAAGGTTATAAATATCACAAAATCCATAATATAACTTATCATATTCAGTAATATCCCCTACTGCTTTTGCTTAAACCCCTTTGATTGGTTTTTCAGATGATCAAAATTTTATAATATCAATTTCAATGGAGATTATTGAACACTAATTTACTTTTTCCTCATGTATGGTTAACCTTTTTTTAAAAATTATTGACACATTGGAAGTTTCTTAAACCTTCATATGTGAAGATTATGTCTTAGGATTGCTGTCAAGTTTGAGAAAAATCTCTATGGAGTTATTTTCATTATCAGAGTTATGAGATTTGGAAGAATTTTTCAAAGACTAGCTTCTAACTTTTCACATTGCAATTGTTGCCTCCACTCCTCATACCAGCAGTGCCAGGCGTCATTGAACAAGCTCCTGTGTCATTGCATGTGTGTGTCACAAAGAAGGTTTGTAAGAATATTGCACAAAGTCCTTGTTATACCAGCAAGTTACTTAACTCTCAGTAGTACATCAGCAGTAACTTAACTCTCACAGAAGAAACTGCAAGTCACATAAAGACATCCCACTAAACCAGTACCAAATATATATCCCGACTCAGTTTCCCAACAAATGCCCACAACTACTCTTAGTACTCCTCATCAAAGGCCAATCGATAAGGGAGGGACAGGGTCAGAGTGGGAAGACCCAACAGGCACAGCTGACTGTCCGAGAAAGCATGCCACCAGGTGAACACTGCTAGCTTCTCCGCAGGGACCTTGACAGTGTTATGCCGGTGGCCAATCCAGGGCTCAAATTTCATTAGCTTCATAGTAAAAAGGAAATTGCCAGTCCACCCGCAGCTTCCTAATTCAGAACCTACCCAACGTTGGACATAAATGAGAATTTAACCCATGTTACTATGTAAAAATAGCCTCAGAATTCCAGCTGGACTGTTAGAACATTTTTTCAAAAACAGTAAGATTTTGAATTACCTGCTTCCCACCATGTCCAACAGATGAAGCAGAACATCACCCAGCTCCAAACTGCCAGGGGTGGCCCCTTGGGATGACAAATTCAGAGTGATTCTTCTCCACCAAGCCACATGTCCAGGAAATATAATCTGGTTGCCCACCATTAACTCATTTCCCAGCCCTGTGGCCATGAGAGTGGGGTCCATGTTTCCATGTCTACCTCTCACCATTCCATCTCAGGGTTTCATTTTGGGGGGAGAAAAATATCTCACAGCTTCTCCCTAAATCCTGTGACTCAACCACAAGACTCCACATACACTACCTTTCAGAGGTTTTCTAGGAGGCTGTTACCACTTGCAAGCAGCCATTAAAAGACCCCTTCCATGCCACCAACCCTCTGTTTAATTTTTTACTTGGGGAAGTAAGAAGTAAGAAGGAGTGGGACGCAGAATATAGAGAACTGAAAAAGACTGAACCGAATTTCAAGAAAGTCAGGACTTGGAGAAGGTGCTAGGAATTTTCTTTCAAAAACAATCTGAGACCATCCATGAATGAAAATATGGCATAAGGGATCCTGCCTAACAGTGTCCATGCTGGGGAGGACCAAAGTAGATGGAAGGACCTTCTCTGTCTGTCCTTTCTCTTCTCCCACTAGCCTTCTAATCCCCAAATAGCAGGGGAGACAGGATAGGACGAGAAAGGAAGTAGCTAGAAGAAATGAAGGAATGAAGATGGTGAAGGAAAACCCAACCAGTGCCTGTGGCCACAGGCAAGAATTCCCAGTCCCCAGAGTTATCCACAAAGAGAACTCAGGTAAGAAAGAGATAGCCTAGCTATAGATACACCACATTAAAAAAAAAAAAAAAAAACAATTTCTCAGGTTTGCAAACTGAAGGACATTTAAAGAAAACTGAAGGGCTAGTATAATGTCAAGGTTAACATTTTAATTGCATAAAACACCAAGGAAGCTTATGCTTGTCAGTTTTACAAGGTTACCTTTCCTGTACAGTGGAGACTTTTATCCAACAAGTATATATGAGCTGGTGCCATGACATCGAACGTAACTTACAAAAATGGGAGCGCTTACACTCCTCCTTCCCACAGAGCTCCTCCAGAAGACACCATCAAGTAGCTAAACTGTGGCCTTTAAAACCTTTCCTCACAGATAAGAAATGCACATATACGTGTCAGTTTGTAGTTTTCAATGCACAGGGCCTAATTCTCTTGCAGTATGTCTGGCCCCTCCATGCCCAGAGCCCCATAGATTTCAAAGAGGGGCTTGCAGGCGGAATGACAGATAAGCGGTGGAGAATTTAGCTCTTTTGGATGATGTGATCACATAACAAAAGGCTGCTGGTAACCCTGTGAAAAGGCAATGTTAAGGTTACTGTTGGAGCCTTAACTCTGAATTCCCTGAATCTGGGGCAAACCAGAGTCAGACAGCCCCGTAGCGCAATACTTCACAGTGATTTTACAATGAGTGAGTGGAAAAAGAGAAAAAAAATCTTGTAAAGGATGGGAAACCTTTCAGATGAGAGCATTGGACCTCACTTTTTCTTTTTGAAAAATAACTTTCCAAGGTTGAAAAGTAGCTGAAGTTTCAACACATTACACACACTGAGGAAAATAACAGCTTTATGTAAAAGGTGCAGAGGGATAAATATCCTGCTTGGTTTATACACCGTCTATTCCTGTTTTCAATTCATAAGACTCAGAAACACAGGAAACTCTCAGATATCCATGGAAGACCCTCCTTCCTACTACCAGTCTTGAGATAGAAACCCAAATTCTGGAGTTTTTATAAAAGAAACTTACATCATTGTCTCAAATGTCAAAATGAAGATTCAGTCCACCTTGAGACAGGACTAATTATTTTCAAAATTAAGAGAACATCATCACGTATCTGTTTATGCTTTGCAGTGCTGAAGAGTGTTGTTCAATTGCATGTAGACAGCACACTGGTTTTGTTCTCCCAGTCAGGAGGAAGGCAGGACTATTTTAATTCCCTGAACTAAACACTTGGATTTGGCTGACTGCATGACAAGAGAGAAAACACACAAGTCAAGAGCCCCCAGAGAGAGAGCCTTGGTTGGAGTCCTACCTCCATCCCCCATCTTCAGAGGGGTCCTGCTGCCATCCAGTGTTGTTTCCCTTCTTCTAAGTGAAAAGCAAGGATTGCTGCTGAAGAAGGAAGGGAGAAGTCAGGAAGATAAATGAACCCATGGGCTTGACCTGCTCTGTCTCCAATGAAAGGGACTTCAACCTGAATGGGGAGCAGTCAGGAGGGTGAGCCTCCGGGGATTCAGATTACATCCCTGTTTGGAGTTTTTAACCACATATATTTCAGATGAAAGAAGCAGCAGTGCATTGCCAAGTGGCTATCCAATGTCCCACTGATCTCTTTCCTCCTCTTCACTCCCTTTTTAGTGAAAAATCTCAGTCCTCAACAGAGATTTAGGGGGCAAAGGGCCTCTGATCAGGAAAGAAAAAGGTCAACAAGCATCCATTCACACTACGAGAATGAAATAGTTGTCGATGGGGCATGTTATGAATATGAAAAATAGGTAACTTGTTTTCAAAAACACATCAAATCGTATTACTCCTCTGTTCAAGCATATCACTTCTAATGGTTTACCCATTTCACTGCTAGTCACCTTATCCTGCCTCAGATTTCTCCATAACACTTAGTGCTTTTTCACATACTATGTAATGTACCTGCTTACTATGATTTTAAACCTTTTTCTCTCTCATTAGAATGCAAGCTCTACAATTACAGAGATGTTTGTGTGCTTTTAGACCTGATATCTTTATATCTAAAACAGTAATTGATATTTACTAGGTGCTTTAAAAAGTCTTTGTTGTATTAACGAATTAGCTAATTAATTGTCCATGGAGCATTGGTTAATGTTACAATATTAAAAAGAAATAATACAATGATGTAGCTGTGTGACTGGAAATGCCTATAGTTGTAGATAAAGTCACATGAAAAGGCAGAGAAAGAGAGAGATACAAGTGGATAGATGTAAAATAAAGGAACAGAGTATTCAAAAACCAAGTGAAGAATTCATCCCAAAAGAAATTAACCAAAAACACAGAAAAATTCTTCTAAAAATGAAATGAAAGACAATATGAAATTAATGAAGCAAGATCTCAAAGAGATGAAGATAAGATTGAATAAAATTTTTAAAGAGAATTTGGGAGCTACAAGAAGACAATATGAATCAGAATAATATTAAAGAATGGATTAATAAACCAGAAATATCAATAAACAGAATACACATTGCTGAAAACACAATGGCATTCTATCTCTAGACAGTATAAATACAAGAAAAGGGTTCATAAATTAAAGGAACTAGAAGAGGAGGAAGATTGTCAGTTTTCCAAGAAAATCACCTTACAAGCACAATTACTAATGGAATTGATCTCTTCATACACACTGAGATTCCTTGTCAATAGAGACTGTGAAACAAATGTTAGTTGTTTCTGGATGGGGAGAAATTCCCACCATGGAAAGAACTTTACTCCACTTCTTTAGAGAGGTCCTCCAAGTTCTCTCCTTCTCACACTCTGGAATGCTATCCACACTTGGTCTATGCAGCTGTCACTGTCCCATGATGTGTGACAGTGTTTGGCGGCTGAGCCCAGTTAACATTTGTGTGTGGCGGCTGGAGGAACGCACCTGACTTCGGCCCACTGGCTGCCTTCCCCAGATCCTGCTGGCTGCACTTCGAGTCCAGCCCTCCTAGTGACTGGACCCGACATTGCTGGGTGACTAGACTTTGCTGAAAAGCTTTCTAACTGAGTTAGAATCATTGCGACAGGAAAACATTCACTGTAATTGAGGAAGCAGGTCACCTCCTATTTCCTTTGAAAATCATGACTACATTAATATGACCTCTAGGTAATTCCCCCAGGTTGGACTTTTGCCTTTGTTGAAGCCCAATTCCACATTTCCCTACAGTAAAGATAAAAACTGTTAAGCAAAGGAGCCACAGATTGCAAAGAGATTTGAGTTCAGCCCAGGTATTTTGATGAGAGGGTACATTCTGCTGGGGTGTCAGATGATCATACAACAAATGTTTTTGCTTGTTTGACTTTCATTTTGTTGTTATCATATTCTAATAATATGTTGGGTGCTTATTGGAATTTCTGAGTCCAGTGGACAAGATGTCGAAGTATTAACAGTATTCATTTCAACAGTTGTAATTTAAAACTCATACTTTTACATTAAAAAAATACTTATTTGGACTGGAAAGAAGTTAGAAGTTAAATTAATATGGCTTTCTTATATAAGATTCATGAAATAACTGTAGCAAAAAACATTAGAGAAATTTGAGACTGCAAAAATTTGAGTAATATCCAAGTGTACCTTCTTAAGCCCCAGGATGATAATCTGCCTCCTGAGCTTTGAAGTAGGCAACTTTACAAACATCCTTTGGCCATGTAGCCATAAAAATAATAAACTTCATAAGGATGAGTCTAGATGAAGCCTCGGCTGATCAAAATTAAAACAAAGCAAAACCCCAAACCTCTGTGATCTTAAAATCAACACTTCTTTTATTCCATAGCATTTCCATGGCTGAGATTTATGGTGCTGTCAGTTTTAGTATATCGCTTTACAGCCATAGGTTCGTGTTTCCCACTCATTGCTGAGTGAGGGAATAGCTATCAGACTTTTGAGGAAGTCTTGCTGTTATAATTCTATAAACTATTTGAGAGAGTATTCTTTATATTTTGTATGGATGTGATAATACTAATTTACAATGTTAATGTTTCTAGAGAAGCAAACAGGCTCTGGGCTCACTGCAAGAAGGCCTTTCCTGGCCTGACTAGAAACTACTGGTTTGTACAAGTTCTTAAGCCAAATGTGCAAGTTAAGCAGGAGGGGTTTTTTATCAGGGCTATAGGAGGTTGAGTATGACATATAATAAGTACTCAAGGGATGATCAGTAAACTTTTATATTGTGAGTTGATGTTTCCTGGATGATAACTCTACATTGTTAGAAAAATTAACACTCAGTAGTTTGCAGACAGCGACTGTTCTCCTCCATTCTCCTGGTGGGTAGCTTCCTGCACCCGTGGCCTCTCATTACAGCTACTGAAGCAATGCAGCCACCTTTTCTAGGAAAATACTCTTCCCTTTATTCCTTTATATTCCATGTCTCTATTTTTTAAAGATTTATTTATTTATTCATACAAGAACTGGGGTGTAGTCCAGAGGTGTGGGTGGTGAGAGGATTCACCAGAGACAGAGTGGGGAGCAGAACAGGCAGAACAGAAATACACTGCTGAGGGGAACAGTGGGCGAGACAGGAGAGGTCTGCTGCCCCATGTGGAAAGCTCCCTGACTGGGGGTCGAACTCGTGTTGCAGTGGCTGCAGATAGCTTCATAGTGCTGAGACTTAACCCGTTGTGCCACCAGGAAGGCCCTCCATGTCTCTTTCTCTAACAAAATCACCCAGACTCTCCAGACTCTCAAGACTTTCAAGAGTCTCTTACTTCAGGGCCTCCCTGGTGGCGCAACAGGTTAAGTGCAGCACTATGAAGCTATCCAGAGCCAAGTTCGATACCCAGCCAGGGAAAATCCCACATGGAGCAGCAGACCTCTCCTGCCTGGCCCGCTGCTCCCCTTAGCAGTGTACTTCAGTCGATCTGCCTGTTCTGCTCCCCGCTCTGTCTCTGGTGAATCCTCTCACCACTCCACACCTCTGGCCTGCACCACAGCTTGTATGCATAAATAAATAAATCTTTTTTTAAAAAAGTCTCTTACTTCAGTTCAGGCTAGAGTCTGTAGAACCAGGAATAGTGGTGAGGAGGGGAGTGGAAAAAGAGGAAAATGAACATTTTTGATGTTCCTGCTTCATGGATTACACTGAGCAAGGACCTTCGCGTGCGCTCTTTCAGCTTAGCTTCCTAATATCCAGGTGGAATTACTCATTTTTCTAATTTTACAGACAAAAGACCAACAATTTGCTGAAACAATTTACCCAAATAATGATTTCATTATTTTCATAGACTTAGCTGGTGGGGGAATTCTGACAATTAAGGTGGGAGAAGTTGGATGAGAGCAGTTTGAGGTCTTCCTAGAGTTCAAGTTCCATTTAACACTCTCTTCTAATGATACTGGTAAAAATACAAGTAAGAGCAATGAGAGCAGCACTGGTACTAATAGCAGTAATGGAAATAGCAGCAGTAAGAGCAGTGCTTTGCTTGGGATCTGTTGACAGGGCTCAATATTCAGCTTGATAGCTTTGCAGTGTTCCTGTTTTAGATGCTCATGCAGGTCCCCAATCTTACCGATTTTGGTTTTTCTTCTTGCCAGGAACCCTCTTATAGAAGAGTTCCTTCTTTAAATATTCCAAATTTGCTTGGGATGTGGCATTTTGATTTCCATTTTTAACCCTAACAGTAACAAAACCTGATTGTAACCTTACTCAGAGGTGCATTTAACACCTATCCCCACTGGATCCAGGGACTCAAATAAGAAGATCTGACAGTAAAGAGCTGGGGTATTAATCCACGTGGCTGAGAAATTGCTGGAGTCAGAGTTTGCCCTGCAGTCCCTTTGCTCTGCAAGGCAGTGCCGCTGGCTAGTGTGAGTCCAGGCACTAGAGTTCAGAGTATGTCAGAACTAGCCTGGGAGGAAGAAGTTCACCACATGTACAAAGTTCTCTGCGTTCTTTTCCATTAGGACTTGTGACTTGGAGCATCTGAGTCAGTCTTGAGCACGGCGCTTTGTGTATAGGCTTCCACTTTCTTAGTCACTTTCCTAAGTTTTGATCCATATACTTTCAAAGTAGGTATTTCCAACATAAGCAGCAGCTCCCTCCATACTATGGCGCTACTTTGCTGTGACTGAAGGAAGATGAAATGTTGCAATTATGAACTTCAGAATAGAAATTGATCTGTTAACAGCCTAATAAAGAAAGCAAAAAAACCTACATGGATTTGAGTCTTCTCAAATATCCATTTCCTATCTCTATTCTTTTATTTAAAGAGTGAGGACAAAGTCAGAGGACACCCATGCAAGCACAACCCAAGGTGAGAAAAGCTTCCCAGTGACATGGGTTTGTCTCTATCCAAGAAGGATGACTCTGATATCCTCCTAGAGGAAGAATCAGGAGCTCACCTCTTTCTCAAGAGAATCAAGACGTTCCATTCCAAAATAGAAATTTCTCTTTCTTTGGTGTTTCCTCTGTAGTAAGTACAGAGGAAGTTGCCAGAAGGAAGTGTCATCACTGAAATGCTTTACCTGACCTTGGCTGACGTGGAGGGCCATGCTCCCTGGAGGGTCTCCTAACTCAGTAGATTGTAAAACTGACTCTCAGTCACCTGCACCTAGAAGTCGACTACCCTCATGGCTGACACTCCCTGATGGTTTGTGAAAAGTCAGGACACATCCAAAGAGAGGTGTAGTCCTTTCCAAAAGAATGCCTCCTTCTTTAATACTCCAAAATTGCTTGGGAGCCGTCACAGTGCCTGGAACACAGTAGAGACTCCGCAAATGAGTGTTGCCCGAACAAATGAAGATGTATGTGCAGCTCAGTTTTTGTGTCAATGATATTTTTCAGGTTTAATAATTTATAGTCAAAAGCTAAGAAATAATAAATTACCATGGGAATTTTTTCACTTACTCATACTATGTTAGCTAAAATAATTCTTTAAAAAGAAAGTTTTGGAGTCTTTTTAATTATTTCACTCATTTAGTCATATTTTTACAGGGATGTTAACTATTAGATTAGAACTGCCTCTAGAATTCTAAGCCAATAAAAGAGTCCCTTTGGTATAAGTGGTTATTGGTTCAAAAAATATCCAAAAATACAGAAAAACTATCGTACCTTTTCCTCTGTGTGCACTTGAGTAAATCATTTAAAGTCTCTTGCTCTCATTTTCTTTATTTCTCAAGGGTGAGGTTAAGTTTGACGAGTTCCAAAGACCCTGCCAGCTCTGATTCTTATGCATTTGGTAGAATCCTGGCAGAGGAATCCTCACTTTATAAGTAACTCCTTCCCTGAGGATGGGCTCTTAAAGAGACCAGCTCTTTGCTTATCCTTTCTTATCAATCTGGCTTTCAAATGAGTAGAGCATTGTTGTTTTTTCAGGCACATACTATGGGTTTTCTTCCTTTTCCTGTATTAATTCTACTACAAGTCCTATAATTTGTAAATTACACCTAAGAAATGCATTCTCACATATGTCAATAATGTTCAGGCTATCTGCATACTCCACTCAACTATTTGATTTTTGAGAATAAAAAATATACCTGGCCAACTTTGGCATCATAAGCACCTAGCACAGTAGGTGAAAACCTAGTAAGGGTGAGAGCTGCCCAAATATCTACCATTATGTCAGAAACCTGCATAAATAGTTGCTCAGCCCTCTGGGGAACTACTCAACCAAACTGTGTCAAGGTGGATTCATGGAATCAGCATTTTACAAGCATTCTAGATTGTCTCTCTCTGCATTGTGAATTTCAGCTTCCCCATTAAGCTAAATGCATATTTCCAAAGTAAGGAAACTTACCCTTTCCCTCAATAAGATCTGAGACTCACAGGGGCAACAGTAAGGAGAAAAGGAGAAAGGACACCAAAAAAAAAAATTAATACAATTAAACCATCAGTTAAATATCTGCTGCAAAGAAGTCCATCTGCCTTTTTAGTAAACAAACAAATCCAGGCTTAGTTCCTCAGTTAGTGCAACCAAATATGATTTGATTTTGATTTTGACCGCCGTTCCCCCACCCCCCTCGCCCGTCATCTAAATGTATTGACTAGAGCTGGTTCTTCCCCTGCTTCCCAATGACAACTCAAAGGATGTCAGCTTTTCTGGTCACTCTTAGGAAATATCAGTACTACTTAGCTTTAATAAGAACCATGTACAGAAACAATAACAGTGAAAATTCCAATTTGATTTGAAGTGTCAGCTCTTCTCAACTCCCACATCCTCTGTCTCAAGCA
This sequence comes from Scalopus aquaticus, assembly GCA_004024925.1. Taxonomy (NCBI): domain Eukaryota; kingdom Metazoa; phylum Chordata; class Mammalia; order Eulipotyphla; family Talpidae; genus Scalopus; species Scalopus aquaticus. The sequence continues at coordinate 66,442 of PVIJ01001537.1, read as the reverse complement.
AGCACAAAGTCAGCCGCTGAGGAAGGGGCGTAGGCAACTCCCTGCTGCTCCCCACTTGAAGTTTTAGCTCCTCCTCCCCTGATTTTCTTCACTTTCCGACCCCTTCAGAAACAGGGACTTTTTAATTTCGCTCAGGCTCTGTCAACTGGCTTCATGCTTTTTAGATCGAGACATATTTACAGTTGACTCTTTTTCTGAGGGATGATTTTGTGGTTTCCTGGCAATCTGCCAGTCCTGGCCTCTCAAATACAGACCACTTGGTGTGAGTGTGAGGGAAGCAGGATTTCTAAATTCTCTGTGCTGAGATGTTCACCTTCCAGCACCTAAGGCAATCCATGCTAGTGTCCCCTCATGCACGTGAGCCACATCTTGAGGCTCCCCACACAAGCCAGAGGACCAGCCCCTGGGTCACTGGTCTCCCTGGTTTCCCCACTAGAGCAGCTAACCAGCCTGGCATTGACCTTTGCATTTTCCAAGCAAAAATGCAACACAAGTTCAATGCCTTCCCCTGATACAAGGACACAAACAAGATTCCTGTTTTATTCCATGAAATTCCTCTTTCTTTAAATGAGGGAAGAGAAAACAATCCATGTTCCCTGGAGGGGTGGGATTCACAGAATACCAATAGCTCTTTCCAAAAATTCTATTTAAACTCATATTCACCGATAACAAACCTTTCATAGGTGAAGATGATGTATCCATCTAATTGTCAAACCATCCTGTAAAGAAATCTGCATACGGGTCCATCAATGCACTGTCTGATATCTGCCCCAATAGGGTCGTCTAAGCCCCATAATGGAATGAGACTACACTAATATCTGAACATAACTTTAACAAGATCTCAGAGAGTAACTTCCCATTAGATAGTCTGGCTTATGCTTTGAGCTCACTCAGAATGAATGTCCATTTAGCAGAGAGGGTTTTTCGCCCTTCCCACGTGGAAGTTAAGACCTGGTCCAAGAAAACAAAAAATATCAAAGGTGCAAGTTTCCCTCAGCTTCCTGTGACTCATCTCCCAAGTTTTGAATTGCTATCTAAAGACCCACATCTCCCCATCAATGAGTCCCCCAAATTTCTGAGAAAGCCAGGTGACCTTTACCCTAATATGTAGTCTGATCCCTAGTAGAAATTCTTAGCCTTGGGTAGGTATGTATAGGTGGGCTCCAGGAGGATCTGAAATCCTCTGAAGAGTTATGTTAAATTTATAAATATAAACAGGTCATTCTGAAAAAGGTATATATTTTTATCAGATTTTCAGTGGGATTCATGGTCCAAAAAGGCTTATCTCGGTCTTAGAGTCTTGACATGGTTTCAAAAAGGACAACAGTTTTCTAATACCTCAGAGTATGCCTAACAACTATGAAGGAGATACAGCCATATCTCTTCCAGAGGTTGTTTCATTGCACCTACTATGTTATAAGTGGGAGCAGAAGAGGCTGCACAGAAAATGAGCTGAGTTTTGAAAGAATTATAAAGTCAGGACAGAGCGAAATGGGGAGGGAAAGACCATTTCAAAAAGTGGAACAAGTGCTAACAAAAGCACAGACATCAGAAAGAAAAGTGTCTGAGAGCGAATATGCAAGGAGTTCAACAGAAATGGAGGTTCCACCTAGGAGAATGGAATGCAGGGGTTAACACCAGAAAGTGTGCAAGGGCTAAGTTGTAAATGTTTATGTTTATTTGGTTTTTTTCTTACTTATTTATATAATTTTTACATCATTGTTCATTTTTATACAATGTTTGCTTTCTTTTCTCAGGTATAGTCCCCCTAGAATTTCCGTCAGCCGGGCACCATCACCATAGTCCCTTGCACTTTTCCCGCCCTTGTTTTGGTCCCTCTCCCTCCCTCTTCCCTGCAGAATGTCTCTGATTTATAGTTTTCAGTTTATTTTTGTTTTGTTTTATTGTGGGTTTTTTGTTGTTGTTATTTTTTCCCTGATCCCTTATTTGGTTCCCCTATATCCCTCCTATCAGTGAAACAATCCAATATTTTTCTTTTTCCTTCTGACTTATTTCGCTGAGCATAATCCCTTCTAGCACCATCCATGTTGCAGTGAATGGCATTAGTTTATCTTTTTTGATTGCTGAATAGTATTCCATTGTGTAGGTATACCACATCTTGATCCAGTTATCTATTTTTGGGCATTTGGGTTGTTTCCAAGTCTTGACTATTATAAATAGTACTGCAGTAAACATAGGGGTGCAGGAATCCTTTTGAATTAATGCATTTGTGTCCTTTGGGTAGATCCCTAGGAATGGAATTGCTGGGTCATATGGTGGCTCCATTTTTAATAGTCTGAGGAGCCTCCACACAACTTCCCATAGTGGTTGGACCAGTTTGCATTCCCACCAGCAGTGTAAGAGAGTTCCTTTTTCACCTCATCCTCGCCAACATTTATTGTTGCCCTAAGTTGTAAATGTTTTTAATGTGAAAGATAAATATTTATTTTGGAGAAGAAGACAAAGGTGAAAATCATTAAGGGAGAAGAAATAATTACATATTACATTGCCTCATACTTAAGGATTTCCAGGTCTGTTTTCCTATATAGATTGTGAACAAACAGCAGGAAAGCAGAATCAGTGTTTAATTCATGTTTATATCTCCTGCATAGTTCCTGGAACATAGGAGATGTATAATAACTTTTCTGAGTAAGGAGGGAATGGAGGGTATATAAACTGAAAGGAAGACAAACAGGAAACTATTAATTATTAACATTTGGAAGCTTTATGAAGGGAGAGGATAACTTAAAATTATGAGATGCTGTGTTGCTATAAAATTCACATTCTCATCATCTGAACAGACCTTCTATAACCTGTTTGAATTTGTATTTGATTTTTAAATTCATTATAAGTTGAAAGAACCTGTAACTGTGGTTACCAATACTGTTAGTGAGTTTGTACTCATCCATCCTATTATTTTGCCTAGTTTCTCTGATGAACAGAGGGTGCATTTGCTGATGGTGAGGAGAAGGTTGTGGCTACAGAGAGGGGAGATAGGAACTGACCCATGGGGCCCTCGCATCTACATTGCCATTCTGCACACTCACTTAACAGGGCAGCACATTTGTTATGTCTGGCTGACTTTCACATCCTGCTAGCCCAGACATACTAAAAACCTGACCTTCAACTCAGACCCTCTTAATCCATATGCTCTATCATGTTTCTCCACCGATTGGGTGGAACTTGGGTCAGTGCTGGGTTGTAATGACATTTTTCATTCTTCTAAGATTATGATTTAATCTGTCCATCTCAGATCCTCCTTGAAGAAGCGCTTTTCTGTTTTTCCAGATAACCTTTCAGGGCATTCTAAGCTTGTTATTGCTTTCTTGACTGAATTTTATATACATATTCCATTTTGAATTTCTGTAGCACACCATCAAATCCTGGATTCTGGAATGGTAATGAAACTCCCTAATGAACTTTCTGTTGATGAAACTATAGAATAAAATTAATGAACTACAGAATGAAAATTTGATAGAATAAATAAAATTTTTCTACAGGATTTCTGGATCATGGCTCCAGATGTGTCAGAAAAACTATCTTTACCTATCAGTTTAATTAAAAAGGAACACATGAATGTATCTTAACTTTTTTGTTAATTTATAACACTCCCCAAAGTTAATAGTAGATCCTTGCATGCCTGGAAGTGTCATAATTGTTACTTAGTCTCCTAGAAATCTGGTAGTAGATCTCTTTAAACTCAAAAAATTCTCCCATCGTATCTTTTGTATTGTGAGCCAAGTCAGAGCAAAAAAATAACACAGCATAAGAAGAATAAGATATAGCTAACTGGTGGCAAATCAAATTCCAATTTCCTGCAATTATCCTTTCTAAATTATTTCTTGATCATCTACTATAAGCAAGTTTCTGAGAGGAGGTAGGAAAACTAAGAGAAAAAAAAAAACCTGACCAAAAATGGTTGGCAACCTTCTGTAGGAAACTCTTTGGTATAAGAGACAATCAGACACTCATAACTGATTGTAGTGCAAGGTACCACTTGAAATTTCCCTTACGGTGGCATCTCATTGTTGTTTTTATTTGCATTTCCCTGATTATGAAGGATGTTGAACATTTTTTCATATGCCTGTTTGCCATTTGCATTTCTTCTTTGGAGAAATGTCTTTTAAGTTCTTTGATTTTTGATTGAAATTTTTGCTTTGATTTTGTTGAGTCATGTGAGTTCCTTGTAGATTTTTGTGATCAGTTCCTTGTCTGTTAAGAAAAACATCAAACGGTATCACTTGTAGGAGGAATATAAGAGACCCAAATGAGAAATCAGAGGAAGAAAATAGCACACAAATCAAAAACAAAAACAAAAACAAAAACCAGCAGGCAACCATAAATAAGAGACATTCTGCAGGGGAGGGGGAGGAAGAGGGACCAAAATAGGGGAGAAAAGAGCACAATGGATATGATGATGGTTCAGGGGTGAATTGGTGGTGAGAAACCTCTGGGGGATACACAATAATGTAAAGGATATAAATTAAATAAAATTAAATTAAAGAAAAAGAAAAGAAATTTCCTTTATGGGCATGCAGAGGACTGCTCGCTTCTGTCCCTCCATACTAGACCACTGGGAGTGGTCCCAGAGCAGCTGCTACTCAGCTCCAGTTCCCAGAATGCCAGAATGGCTGATTTTTTCTTAAGAAAATGGACAATGGGGATTTTATGAGTATGCTCCTGAATTGTCAACCAATTCAAACATTTTTAAGGCTTAGTTTTCCTAAGTATGGAGTAGGGCACCCCCTTCTGTGGCTGTGTCTAGCCATGTACCACCAGCTTCTCACCCTGAATGAAAAGGGAGGTACTCAGAGAGGGTCAGAATAAATCTGGAAAGGTGGGCTGGACCTGAGAGCAGTCATTCTCCTGTGAGCTAAGCACTACGGTTTCATTCTTTGGACTATGCAAGCTATCATACATCCTTCTTTAAAAAATTAGCACTGTAATCCCATCTTTTTCTGAGAAAGATAACTCTGATGACAGATGGGCACTTGACACGACTTGATAGCATTTGTCGAATTAATGAAAGAGCTAGAGAACAAGGAAGATAAAAGATTAGAGGCAAGTTAATAAGCTCATTCAGTGATCCAGACAAGACACTAGGCGGAAAAATTGGGGGAAATGGAAGAAGACAGAAAGTAATAAATATAGAAACTCTTAGAGACAGATTAAAGCCTTTGTGGAGATATTTAATGCTGCTCTCCAATCTTCTGGCTCCGCCATTCCTGGTCCCTTTGCATTTGAGTAGGGCCATGGGACTAGTGCTGGCCAATGAGTTGTGAGGAAAAGTGACTTCTGAGCCACAGCATTTAATGACTGCCCTGAAAAATTCTCTCTCCTTCTGACAACATCCTGGCAATCTTCAAGCTAGTCATTGCCCTATTAGCTTGGGTACATAAAGTGGCTATGGTGAGTTAAGACCCCCTGCCAACTTACGATCCCATGAAAGAAATGAACTTTGTCTAAGCCCCTGAGATTTTAGGGCTTATTACCACATTATAGCCTAACTTTTAATGACTAACACAGCTGTGTTTGCCTCTTTTGTCCATAATACATTATTAGCAAAGTTAAAAAAAAATGTGCAACTTTATTTACAAGATGAACCAACCTGATAGAAATCCACGAAAATTTGCAAAAAACATTTGTACCCAAGTTCTATTTTAAACACAATTAATCTTCCAGCATTATTATAAATTTCTCCTTTTTATAAATTTTGCCAGTATTCTTTTTTGGATGATTTGTTCCTAGTAGTAGTGTTATCATTAATGTAATTTATTAGTTCACTAAAACTATTAATTGTCTTCTTTTTAAGTTACTATGTATAAAAGCCTAAAATGAACTATGTGGATTGAATGGCTAATTTGCACATCAATACAAAATAAATTATTATAGTGGTATTTTAATTATCCTGCAAGAATTCTACTGCAGAAGTGGAAAGACAAAATAAGAATGGGAATATTAATAGTACTTATAGGTAATATGAGTAACTTTTAAATAGTAAATACTTTGCTATACAATTAAAGTAATTTTGTTAAAGGTTTCTTTTCAATGAATTTGGAATGGAACTGCAAATCTGACAAGGAATAGATTCATGTCTAAAATATAAAAACAGATGTAGCTTAAGGAAAGTATTATCATTTATTGTTCAGGACAAGCAAAGCTGGGATACAAGTGGTCCTAGAATTGTGTCTGAGTTTAGATTTTTTTTTTTCATCTGTAAAGTGAGAGGAAATACACATTATCTCCTCCTCTCAAAAAATAAGCAAGAACCAACTAGGTAAGATCTGTAAAGCTTTTTGGAGACCCTGAAGTTGTTGTATGGGAACAAAATTGAATTGCCTGTTGAGACAGTTTAAAGTTCTGCCTAGATAAGGAGGGTTTGTGGTGATAGAGGGAAATTAAAAAGAAAAGAACATAGTCAGATTCTTAAAAAGAAATCTCTTTGCTATACATCCTCACAGCCACAGCCTTCTAAAGGAATCAGCCACCACATCTTTGTCACTTACCTTTTTTTAAATCTGAACTGACAGATCACTGGAGAATAACTGTAGGGAATAATCCCCTCACTGGCAGAGGGGATGGATTAAATCAACCATGAAAATAAGCACTGGCCCATGTGTCTATAGCCTAAAAGAAATTTGAGTGAACACTGGGCCATGTTTAAGCCAGGCGGAGTATCCATTGAACTGCCTGTAATATTTTCTCCTGTGAATGTCCATTTGGAGGGAAAGGCAAACTCTGATGCTTTGAAAAGTCAGGATACATCTTGCTTTGTCTGCTAAGTGAAAGTAACATGGTTATTTTTTAGCACAGGCATATAAAATGAGCTTCCCCTCCCTCCCACTGTCTCCATAGATTCAGTTTTGGTGAATACAGCTTTACTACTATCTAGTAATTTAAAATTTCCCCTGGAAAACAAACCCAGTAAACATTAGTTAAAATTTTAATGTTTTGGGGCCTCCCTGGTGGCGCAGCGGTTAAGCGCTGCGCTGTGGAGCTGTCGGCAGCGGCGACGCGAGTTCGACGCCCAGCCAGGGAGAATCCCACATGGTGCGGCAGACCTCTCCTGCCTCGCCCGCTGCTCCCCTCAGCAGTGTATTTCTGATCTGCCTGTTCTGCTACCCGCTCTGTCTCTGGTGAACCCTCTCGCCGCCCCACGCCTCTGGCCTGTACCCCAGCTTGTATGTATAAATAAATAAAAAAAAAAAAAAATTTAATGTTTTGAACCTCTAGTTAAAGCTGAATTGGCCTGCTGAGAGGAGGTCACCAAAGATGTGAATAACTGTCTTCACATTTATAGAGGAAAAATAATGGGACTGAATGTTACATGAGTGTTTCTGTAAGCTGCTTCCTATTTCTATCATTAAAATCATGTGGCATTAAAAACTGAAGGATGCATAGCCAGTGTTGAACTGTTAATCTGAGACCTCTCACAAAGCAAACAATTCAAAGCAACACCTTGATTAGATGTGTATTGGAAAATGAGCAGAGTATAGAGACCTGACATCCAAAGAGAATCTCATTACTTCAGCCATATTCTTCACCAAGCCACTGCCAAATTCCATAAGAGAAGGAACTGGTGATTATGGGGGGGTTAAAATTCTATGATAAATAAATTCAGTTTTGTGTGTTGAGCAAATGGATTGCAAGTCAAGAATGAATATTTCTGTGTAGAGTCTATGGTTCCCTCCAGGTTATAGAAAAATCAGTTGAGCAAAATCAAAGGATATGTAGAATCCACCCACCAGAACTTAGTGAAAAAGCACACTCAAATCCTAGGAGTTCTCATTTGCTATGGCACTAAGACCTGAAGAAGACTTGCCTATCTGATGGAAAAAAGCTGGAGGGGATTATTTAAGTATTTTTTCTGAAGGAAGTTATTATTTTTAAGGTCTAGTACTGATAGAATTGCATTTCCTTCCTTTACTCATGCTATATGCTTATTTGGAAACAGAATATTCAAACTAGTTTCCTTACAGCTAAAATCAGCTAACAATCATGTTTTTCCAATGCTTTGGGAGAGTACAAGGTCCCAGGTGTCTTAGTTAGTCATAGAAAAGTTCAGCTCCGGTTTCCCAACCCTGCACCCCTCAAGAAACTTTTTTGTACTTCGTTCTCCTTTCTTACTAGACTATCTGAAAGATTTTGCATTCAAGAAAATGTAACTTTTAAGAGTAGATCTTAAAAGTTTTCATCACGAGGGAAAAAATTTGGTGATGTTAACTGAACTTATTTTGGAAATCAAACTATATCTAAAATCATTATGTTGTATATCTAAAACTAATGTAATGTTAACTATATCTCAAAAATTTCATTAGATTCATTTTATATTGAAAATATTATATAGCTCATTACTTCCTCCAGAGACCCTAATATATACTATATAAAAATATATATATAATTCTATGTATATATAGATTATGTATATATGTACATTGTTTGTATATAGCTTGTATACATGTGTATAGTTTACATAGATGGTATATATGTACATTGTATGTATAGAAATGTCCACAGTCCTTCATCTTAAAATGTCTTCTTTATAACTTACCACATATGAAAGCCTAAAATGAACTGTCAATTGAATGACTAATATGTATATCAATGCATAATGATCAAATCGCCCTGAGATATTTTAATTATCCTGCTAAAGAATTCTACTGTAGAAATGGAAAGAGGAAATAAAAGAATAGTAACAATATTTATTACCATAATAAATATTTATCATTATTACTATAGCAAATGTTTATTATGTAGTATCATATGTTTGCCTCTGACGTTCTATGATTTCAGGGAGGAAGGAGCAAGGTATAAAGGTGTGGGACTTTTTCCTTTTCACTTTGCTTGGCACTCAGTAAGAAGCTGAACTTGGAATAGTGATTGAACTTGGAAGAGTGATTGAATACTCAGTACATTGGGGTGAGATTGTAAATTAGCTTTCAGGGAGGTTAAGTGAGAAGAAAATGACTTTACTTTGGGGTGCCCACAGTCACATGAGAAATCCTTGGGGTGCCCACAGTCACATTAGAAACCCTAATTTTTCACTAGGAAGTTTTTTTTCAGTTTCTCTAGAGCAGAGCCTTCCTGTTACTTTGCTGAGCGATTAGGCCTAGCTGGGGGCTGTTCTGTAGACAAAGATGGAAGGAGGTCAGCTTCCATAGAAAGGCCTCAGAAAAACTCCCAGAAATTCGGGGGTGACTTGTGACCCATGAGTCCTCAGATTCTGACAAGTTGCTGGCTGGATGCGCCTCAGCTTGGGATGGCCCCAGCACAGCTTCTTCCTTTGGCTTTACTGTAGATTCTCGTCCTGGATCTCCCATCTTCTCTGTTTCAAAGAGCATCTAACATATAACATTATGTCTCCCTTGAGATACTCCAAGAGTGTTCCCCAAAATGGTGGCAACAAAGATAGGTAGGAGGGATGAGTTGCCCATTATAACATAAACAAAGGTGCTAAATGACATTGAAAACTTTGCAAGGATCTGTTTTCTCTCCTTCCCAGTCATTATGTTTCTCTTTTTTATTTATTTATTTATTTATTTTTTGCTAACACATTCATTTTTAAAAAAGAAATATTTCAAAAGTTAGGGAGACAGATAACCAAGCTGTTTGGGTGAAGGCCAAGGGAAGAGCTGCCTCCTCCTGAGTGACCACCAGGAGCAGGACAGTGGGTGCTGCTTTGGAATGCAGATGTTGTTCTATCTCTAGAATCCATTTTTCTAACAAGATAATCAGTTGATTCTGGTCCATAATTTAAGACAGATTGCTAGAATTGGTGAAAACAAGTGATCTATGAAATCAACTTGGGTTGTTCAAGTAGTACTTGGAAATTTTTAGGGATGTTTTGGAAGACTTCTGAAAATTGGACATCTCAATAAATGCTCAGATTTCTGTCTTAAGTGCAAGAGAAGTAAAGGTAAAGATAGGTGTAAATAATATTTCTGGAGCTCATCATTCTGACCCGACATGAGCTGGTTACACATCCTAATGTTTGAAACAGAATTGAATTTTGCTTGTTTTTGCTATTGTTGCTGAAAACAAAGGCAAACTTCCCTCAAACATCTCACCTTGTGATCTCTTTCAAAATTCCAGTTCCTGATGAGCTTTGTCTACTTTGCAAATCTTCAATCCTCCAGTGCAGGCTGACAATGTCCTTACAGAGGCATTAGGAAGACTCCAAACTGCACCCTGCATCAGCTACCTCAGCATTCACTTCTTAGAGAGGGGGTGCAGAAGTCCAATTTTACTAACTCAAATTCCTCTGGCTGGATGGTTCTAGATTCCATTTTACTCATCTAGAAGGCAACAAAAATGATCTATAATTATACAGTTAGGAAGGCAAAGGCTAAATCAGGAAGAGTACCTTGCTTCCCGATGGCCCATGAGCCCAATGACTTGTAAGCCTGGGGCTGATCTGGGAGTCTGTGTCCCTCACTAAGGACAAATAAATCTGGAAAACTTGCAGCTGCCACCCAACTCTAGAGAGGTGTCACTGAATTCTATGGACAATGTAAGCTGACGCCTTATTCAGTTACTTTCCCTAGAAAGTAGATCGTTCCCTAGAACAATACTCAGTTCCTTTCCCTACAATATCAGCAAACACAAGTACCGTGCTGCCCTGTATGTGAGTGTGGAGGAAACATTCTCTTACCACCAAGATAAGCTTAAGACACAAGTCAAGTGCACAGTAGCTAGTCCCCACCTCTCATACCTCTCCCTTTCCTTCCTACAACCCATCTCTGTTCCTTATAATAAATCATGGCCCACACTCAACTTAGCATCTTTTTTTTTTAAGATTTATTTATTTATGCATACAAGCTGGGGCACAGGCCAGACTTGTGGGGGCGATGAGAGGGTTCACCAGAGACAGAGTGGGGAGCAGAACAGGCAGATTTACTGAAATACACTGCTGAGGGGAGCAGCGGGGTAGGCAGGAGAGGTCTGCTGCACTATGTGGGAATCTCCCACCCCCCAGGCATTGAACTTGCACTGCAGCTGCCTACAGCTGCACAGCCCTGTGTTTAACCCTTGCGCCACCAGGGAGGCCCTCAAATTAGAATCTTTTTTTTTTTAAAGATTTATTTATTTATGCATACAAGCTGGGGTGTAAGCCAGAGGTGTGGTGTGGTGTGGTGAGAGTATTTACCAAAGACAGAGTGGGGAGCAGAACAGGCAGATCGGCCTCCCTGGTGGCGCACTATGAAGCTATCCAGAGCCTCTGCAGCACGAGTTCTATACTAGGCCAGGGAGATTCCCACATGGTGCAGCAGACCTCTCCTGTCTCGCCCACTGTATTTCAACTTAGCATCTTTATCCTCAGACCCACGTTCACATTCCCTATCAGCAGACTTTAAAGATGTTGTGCCTGCAGCAGGACAGAGGTACAACTGCACACACTTTCCCAGCATTTGGACTATTCATCACTCAGCAGAAACCTTCAAATTAGCCTCGGTAGCCAGGTACCTGTGCCACCTCTCCTCAGGAGCAGCGTCTGCTGTGGAGGGCACCCCAGTTAGTTATCTAACTGTGGTAGTTAGCAGTTGTCAGGGGGAATGCGCTGCTACATCTGTAGGAGTGATTCTGTTATGTTAAGAGACTCTGGGTAATAGCCACCTACAACTGAACTTATCAGCAGTGTAAACTTGGAAAAGTCACTTAACCTCTGGGCCCAAGTTCTACATGTGTAACATGCCCTGATCTCATTACTCATATGGTTGGTCTGAAAAGCAAATTCATTGATATTAAGTGAAAGTATTTTCTGAGCTAGGAAGCACTATCTTATTCTGAAGCCACATTTTCATCACTATTTTCTGCCTGTTCGCAGTGTCATTTCCACATCTGCAGCATTTCTAGAAGTTGCAGGAGGTGTCCTGTAAAGGAGCGCATGGCCAGCTCTGACAGTGACTCCACTGATCTGCACTGCCAGGCCTGTGCCTCTCCAGCGGCCACGGTGTTTTCCTCCCTGTGGCACCTCACACCCTGCAGCTCTGCTCACAACTCACCTTCTTTTTTCCCAGTCACAGCCCTTGCAAGCAGCTGCCCTGAACCTTCAGGACCACAGAACCATAGAGAGCCAATAAGATTATGCTCTTTCCTTATAGAATCCCACAGCAGTGAGTATGGCTTGGTCTCTAGTATGTGAATATAAAGAAACTATTATTGATGATGTTGTAAAATACACATAGCATAAAATGTGTCGTCATAAGCACCTTAAAGTATACAATTCAGCGGCATTCAAGCACACTTACAATGTTGTACAATCATCATCACTGTTAGTTCTAGAACTTTCTCATGAGCCTTAATGGAAAACCTATATATTAGTAGTTACTCCCTGTTCCCCCCTCCTCTCAGTTCCTGCCATCTGCTAATCTGCTTCCTGTCTCTGGACTTGCCCATGCTGGAGCTGTACAATGTGTGACCTTTGGCATCTGGTTTCTTGCACTTAACCACTATTTCCAAAGTTATCCTTTTGATTTTCATTTGGCGTTCCCTCTCCTTATGGCCAGATTTGGAGCAGAGGACAAGCCTAATAATGGTGGGTCTGAAAGCCATTCCCTTCAGTCTCTTTTCAGGATTCCTGGTCAATTTCAATGATAACCTCCACCAGCTTCATTCTTCCTTAGCATGGACTCTCCCTGCTCTGAAAATATCTCTGTGAAGTCCTGTATGTACCCAGAGGAGTATAAACACTGGAGTGAATAATAAATTATGTCCCTTTCCAGCAAGCTCTCAAATCCAAACCACCAGCTTGTCAGCCATGCCCACATATGCCTGAACCTGAAAAGTCTACGAAAATGCTAAAGTTGAGATCCCAACTGCAGTGACACATAATACGATGTTATATTTTGCCTTAACAAAGGTGAGGGTGTTGCTAAGCATCTCACTTCCTTTAGCATTTGTATACATTTTGTTTTCTTTGAAAGCTAAGTATAAGACATATTTGTACTCCTCTAGAATCAATCTTCCTGGGCTCACTCTATATGTGGGTATATATATATATATATATATATATATATATATATATATATATATATATTCCTTTTACTTTCAATTTCCATGCCTTGGAAGTAATTTTATATAAATCCCATCCCATAGAGTCCTGATACCTCTAGTGGTGTTTATGTGTGTGATTTCCTGAAGAAATCTTAAAGATTCAAAATAAGAATTTTTCTAATTTACAGTTGAAATATAGAAACTGAAAAATTGAAGAAATGAAGGGTTCTTGGCTACTTCTTGATCATATTAAATTATTTATTGGGGAACTTTTAAGCCATGGGTTTTGCCACCCTGGAAATTCAAAGTCTGAATTGTCTAGAGGAAATTAAAAGTTTTATGGAATTTAGTTTTGTGTATCTTTCTCAGAATTGTTCCAAATGGCCTAATTAAATGTCTATGCATTTCTTTTCTTTCATAGCTACTGTTATTGTAGTTAAATGTTATATTTAACATTGGCCTATATAGTGTATAATAACCAGAGAGTGAGGAAACAATCATAAAAGGATATAAATACCAAGGACAAAAGTGAAATCTTTAATCTTCCATGAATAGGGTGAGAGCTTTACCCGCAACAGTCATCATTTCATCCACAAACATTCTCTGTAGTTCAAATACATCTTTGAACCTTCCTAACTTGTATTCATATCTCAGGATGCTTTACACAATGACCCATATAAAGGTTCCATATTTTGGCAATTTTTTACTTTTGTTTTCAAATTACTTTATAAGCACCTTTGGCATTTCATAGACCAGAGGCACATTCTTCTCCTCTCACACTTCTTGCATCTAGTACATACCTGAACATCCCTCATTAACTATTCTTTTTTGCTTACAGATACCAAACTAGTTTTATGTAACTCAAAAGGGTTTTGCTTATGTTTATGCCTTTCCAGGAAAGCTGCATATATGGGAAAGAAATAGTCAACCAACGAGAACTCACTAACATCAAGGAACAAACATACATTTGGGACCATGTCTCATTAGTAGATTAGGGTCTGTTGCATCTACCCATCTGCCAATATCTATCTGCCAATATTCCCTTGTCTTTCCTGTTTCTAAATGTTGATTTAGATAAATGCTTTTCTAACCAAAATGAAACGGTATGGTATTAAGTCAACCATGAAAATAAGCACTGACATATGTGCCTCCCACCTGAAGAAATCAGGATAGGCTTGATTTGAATCAGGCAGGTGGCCAGATGTAATCAGGTTCACAAAGTCTATGATTTCACTAAAAGGAGGGATCAAGTCCCACCACCTGGGACCCCCCAGACTGCAGAAGATCCTGGAGATCAGAAGTGTGCTGTACTCCCAGCTCTTCAGTAAAATATGATGTTGTATATTAGGAGTAAGGTGGGTAGAAGGAGAAGGATGATGGCAAAACCTTACTCAAAAGTTTTGACAAAAGGGATGATGATTGGGTGTTTGTTGTTGTTTTTTAATACAGACTTTACTTTTTACAGCAGTTTTAGAGTCACAGCAAAATTTAGCAGAAAGTTCAGGGAGTTCCCATTGGCCAGCTATTTTTCCAGTCTTTCACGCACACACACACACACACACACACACACACACACACACACACACACACACAATCTCTACCTCTAGAGTCCCAGTGCACTCTGGATTACATGCAAGGCAAGACATATACTGGACTGAGTGTTTGAACGGACCAAGAGAATTCAGTGTGCCAAGGAGAACTTGCCATTCCAACTAGTCCAACATGGAAGCCCTACATGGTACCTGATCACACAGAGCTGGTATTTGGTGCCTGTGGGAACTGTCAAGCTAACATTTCATCAATACAACCATGCCTTGCTTAAAACAAACTTAATTATATATTTAATTTTGACTTCTACCGGAGGTTAACTGGAGTGAGCCATTCTTCCACCACTCCCATTAAATAAGCTCTCCATCTATCACATTCTAAACTTCCTAGGGCCTTTGTACCAGGCAATCCCTTCCTCCACATTGTCCTTTAGCAGTACCACCAACCCGTATTGTCATCTGGCTGTTTCTCCTGTCTGGAGTATCTTCCATTCCTTCTTTTTGAGGTATGAGCCAGATTATTCCCTGAACCCTCTCTGCTCCTTTTCCATACTCTCTATTAATTCTGCCTTGGCCTCTCTAGGCCACACAAGACCCCTGATTCTCCTGGCCCTTTTGGTCAATTTCCACACTGTTGACCACTAAATTAACTGATATGTCTCAAGCAACTACCATTAGCAGGGCTCTCTAACAGGTAACCCAAACCTGATCATTTCTTATAAGTTAATCTTATCTCCACAAATAGACTTTTAACTTCATGAAGGCAGAACTAAGTCTCATATTCAAATTCTATAAATGACCTGACACTGTACTAGCATCTAGCTGGTGTTCAAAAGGTTTTACAAAATGAGTCTTAACTTTACAAAACTAATCACTGGTTGGTTTCCTCATGGAGAAATTTCTCTAGGTGTTCTCAAAATACAGTTCTTATTTTTCAAGTACATGTTTGCTGTATGAAGGCAAGTATATGCCATGTCACTCTAAAGAACCACTAGATTGGGAGCAAGAAGCATTTTTTAAAATTTTTCAGTGATGCAATCAGGATTTACTGCCTGTGGTAGTCTTAACTAATTCGTGGTGGGAGTGGAACAGAAAAACATTGCAGTCAAGGCTTATGAGGTCAACTTTGATTCTTATATTTATTTTAAGTTTGTCAGAAAACTTTTAGATTGTGATCCAGGCAAGAAAGAAGTGAAGTAATTTTAGCAGTACTTGAAGTACTTGTTGCAGAAGTTTTCTCTGTACCATTCTTGGCCAAACTGTCTTCCTGCTGCAGAAACTGTCCAGGGCTAGATGGGCATCTGAGTACAAATTTAGTATGCTCAGTGTGGACACAAGCTTAGCCCCCCAATCTTTACCTTCAAACTAAGAAGAAACTTTAGAAAGATGACTTTGCTCTCTTAGTCCCTGCCTAGTTCTTAATGTACTTGGTCACCAGATTATATAGAGTTCATTATCGCTGACTACAATCCTTCTGGTTTGGGAGAATCCATCTTTTTGATCAGTGGGAAAAAAAAAAATCAGACTCAGGCTTTTGACTCGGCAAAACTGAGAAATGTGTATACTAATTTTAAAACTATAGAAACTTGAAACTAACATATCTAAGCAAACTGGCAGAGTTCCGAAGGAACAAGTGAAAAGGACACCATTAAGGGTATTGGTGCTGAAAAGAAGATTACAAGACAAAGCAGTCTCCAGTTGTTAACTGCAGCTGAGCATTTACGAAAAGAATTAAACTGGTTGAATTTTAGAAATCTAAATCCAAGCACGAAAGCATAAGTTTATATCTTAAGCAGTGTGGAAAGGAAGAGAAGAAAGTTCTTTAAATCGACTCTATTCCTAGTAAACCCCCTTTGTCTGTACTGCTCCGTCCCTTTCGTGTTACATTCCAGGTTCTCCCCAAATTTAAAATTTTCCCCCACGGAGTGATTCTTTTCTCCCAGGGCCCCCCAATCCTCCAAAATACCACAGAGCTTCAGAGTGAGAGGGCAAACTTTTTCTAAAGGAAAGACCGCTGAGCTTACACAGAGCGAGCCAGCAAAGTTCCAGCAAGATATTTTGTCGTGTTGGCTTTAACTCTGCTCCCCTCTTTCTTTCAGCTACCTCATCCCTGAACTCCCAACTACAGCAGCTCCAGCAGCTCCAGCAGCTCCAGCAGCAGCAGCCGCCGCCCCAGCCTCCGCCGTCCGGAGGCCAGCACCCGCAGGCGCCCCCGCAGGCGCCCCCGCAGCCCCAGCAGCCTGCGCCCCAGCCCGCCCCGCCCCAGCAGCCGCCACCTGCCTCCCAGCAGCTGCCCGCGCCTCCATCGCAGCAGCCCCAGCAGCCTCCATCCCACCCCCACCCCCAGAACCAGAACCAACTGTCGCCAACTCAGCAGAGTGCAAGCCCCCCTCAGAAACCCAGCCAATCTCCAGGACACGGCCTCCCGTCGCCGCTCTCTCCGCCCAATCCTCTGCAGGTATGCGCCCCCACCAGCCCCACAAGCGCAGAGGACAGCTGCAGGGGGTCGTGCCATCCCCAAAGGCAGAGAGCCAGCAAAACTTAGCTTCCAGTTCTGCACCATCTAATTCAAATTGATCTCTTAGACTTAGGGAAGGGGAAGCAAATAGCAGGCAACAGGGGATGCATGTAAACGAAACAAATAGAAGCCCATTGATGTTGCCCTCCAAAGGATAAATGTTATCTGTTTCCTCCTGTTAGAGGCCAGCACTGTAAGTGCACTTGTAGCCTGTAATAATTCCGTTTTATGATACTTTTTGAAGGCAGCAAAGATAGCATCCAATTAAAATTATTACTAGCACAGTTTTGTAGCCCCGTGGAGAACTGCATCTCCTGTCCATGAGGCATGGTGGTTATTTCTCTATATTATGAATACAACAGTGTCTTACCTTAAGTACTTTGTGCTCTTTTGTTTCTATTTTTCTAAAGACTCTCTGGGGTTAGGAGGGTAACGAAATTTAGCCCCAGTCTTATGTCCCAGATTCCAACCATTACTCCATGGACTAACAAGTGTTCTAAGGCTGAGAGCCTTAACACACATGCAACTTTAGAAACTAATAAAGCGTCTGCATATTTACTTACTACTGTGAGGTTGAAGGCATTGAAATAGATATTTCAGGCTAATCATGAATACTCCTCTTTCATCGACTGTCACTGAAGAGGAATAGACAGGAGCGCTCAGGAATATGTAATTTTAAAGTTCAGAAAACCATTCTTATTTTAGATGCCTTTAAAACAAATTAGCTTCAAAACATAATGACTGTGATGTAAACATATCATAAATTAATCGTTCAGTTTTTGACTAACATAATAAGGTTTCCCCAGTGAGATGTCAGATGATTTAGTACATTTGTAATACAACAAAGTGGAACAGAATGAACAGCCTATGCACTCATTTCAAATGCCAACTCACCCCCCTCCTCACTGGGGAGGCCAGGCAGTCACTCCCCCCGCCCCCCACCACCAACAATAGCAGGCAGGTTCTGAATAGCAAAACATACCAAGTCATGATAGTTTGGCACTCAGCTGTGGGAGTGGATTGGAGTAGCGTTAGAGAACTGACTTTGTTGATCCATAATGTTGTTTGTATGAACTTGGATTCTCAGTAGTGCCCAAATTCTTTCTGGAAATGAAAACTTTTAGGTAAGATGAGTAATTGTGTTTTATCAGGCACTTGGGCCATGGCTACTAAGAACATTTTCTTGAATCAGGTTTGAAGATATATTTTTAAAAACCCTAAAAGTCTGAGACAACATAACACCTTTGGCATAGACCTGAAATGAACATGGGCTTTAAATGTTTTCATCGTACCCTTGACATCTATGGAGAGAATCCGTATAATCAAATTTACAAAATGCAGGGTTGCATCAATCCTAATGTTTTCAGCATTTGCAATGCAACTCTATTATTGCATAGATTTCGTGCTTTTTTATGAGCAGTTAAAGTAAATGTACATAATCCTATGTAATTGACACTTCCTCTATCTGAGCTTTCAAAATAGGAAAACTTACCATAGAAAAAAACCTGTATTGCGCTGAGGGATGAAGATGGATTAGTTAGCTTTGTCCCATCTTGTCCAACATTCCAACATTCCTCCCGGTGCAGTGAAAGCTTTGAATCCTATGAACATCAGCCTTCTCTGACATTCTTATTAATAACTGTAAATTCTTATTAATCTCTATTGGCCAGTGGCAGTCCAGTATAGACAAGCTATTTGAATGGCTGTCGATAGGACTTTAGATAAAGTGACCACACAACTTCATGGAAATAAATTATTGTAGTGGAATTTTGGAAAGTTTTCCTAATGGTTTCCCATGGAAATCCAGGGACTGTTTGGTCTTGTTCTGTTTTTGCAGCAAATGAAAGCTCAATGTTACATTTCTTTCCTTATGTCCCTGAGAGAATATTCTAATTTTTCACTGTTGGAATTTTAATTTATAGAATTTAATACATTAGTAAGACAATACTCTCATTTTTTTCTATGGCTCTAATGGATCACCACCAAAGAAGAGATTCGGTAAAATTTTTAAAAATATTACTGAGTGGATATAGAAATAATTTTGAGCCAAGCTATGTCAGTAAGGATAAAAGGGATTATTTTTTGCCTTTACTACAGGAATGAGGAAAGGAAACGTAGAATTCGATGGTTTTGAAATATTGTTTTTTTTTTTTTTCTTCTACACTAACTAAAGGGTCTTTGAATTTGTGGAACATGGAATGTTCGAACTTTTTGAAAAGAAAACTACTAAAAAGGAACCGAAAAGATACTTAACTCTCAAATGCAATGATCTTTATAAATTATAATAAAGTGTTTTTAAAGATTATTAAGATCAACTAAATTCATATCTGATAGTTTACATTCTATTTTATGATTATTTATTTCTTATGTGGGTTTTATCTTTTTATATTGTTCAAAATCTGTCCTAGAGATATAAGTCTAAAACTAGTATCTAATAGTGCCACTCTGATTATCAGGGAAACACAGTAATTCAGAAGATTTTCTTGTTAAAAAAAAAAAAGAAATTTGAAGGATAGCAGCTGTTTCTAAAGCTGTACAGACACTGTCATATCTTCAGAAAAACAAGTGAAAGTAGCTTGTGTAAGTATATCTGAGTGAGGTAATTTCTCAAGGAAAAAAAAAAAAAATCCTAGCCCTGGCAGAAAGTAACATTCTGTACTAAAATTCTCCAAATAGTTCTTGTCAGGTATTTCTCTAAAATTACAATATAATTTTTCCACACATTTACTCAATTCCATGAAAAGGGTTGCATTTAAAACCAGGTTTATTTCAAGACATATGTGAGTTTAAGTATTATCGCTTCAGAGAAGTTCAAAAAAGGTGAATAGCTTCATTTACTAATTTTGATCATTGGGGACTGTAAGAGCTGGTAGACCAGTGTGGATGGCAGACAGTGACCCCTGGAGGTCAGTCTTCAGAGATTGCATTGAAATTTAAGACATACCCACCTAGAACTTCATTCCTGGGAGAGAAGAGATGTTGCAAACAGGGAATGTAAGTGCAAAGACCTTATACTGACTAGGCAGTCAGTATAAGTAAGTAAAGTAAAGCTGGGTATAAAACCCAAAATCAAATTTTGAAAACAGAATGAGACAAACAGAATGCATCCATGACCTAAACTACCATATGCTGTGCTAAAATCTAAAACTAGAAATACAGTGTGCTGTATAGGAGTAGGTAAGAAAGATAAAGTTGGGGCGGGGGGAGAGCAGGGAGATATGATCTAACAATTCCTGGGTAGAGAAAATAAGGTACAATTTTAATTTCAATATATAATTTTGATCCAGATAAAAGCCCCACAAGTATAATAATGATAAAATAAATCCTTCCTTCCTCTGACATTTGAGATGACTTTTCTCGAGACAATTCCTTGGGAGATTTTTATTCGTACAGGGGGAAATTCCAAATACCCTGCGAAAGTGTAAGCATGTTCCTACATGAATAGTCTGGAGACCACTTGGGGTGGAGTCTAGCCTTGGCATCAAGGGAAAGGGCGCTTGAGGGCTTGACACCTCATTCTACCTCTGACCCTGCCCCCAGCTAGCTCCCAAGTTTGGACAAACCATGTCCATTCTCTGAATTTCATTTCCCCCCTCTCTTAAATGTGGGTCTAGATGGTTTTTTAAGATCATTTTCTGATGATCTAAATTTTGGGAGGCCTCTAAGAATTTTACTGGCTATTGAAAACCCAGCGGTCCTAAAGATTTTCTGAGTATTTCTCAAGGTCAGGTTAATTTCTTCCCACTCAGCTGGGTGGCAAAATGGAAAGAGTGTGAGGACAAACATAAGTGGGATAATGATAGCAGAAGCAGATTTTATCTTAGCCAGAGAGTCCAAATTAAAGTCAAGTCTTTATCCTCAGAGAGTCACCACTATAAATTCTGGTCTCAGATTGCTTTTTCCACACCTATACATTAGAGAAGCTTAAGAAACCAAATGCTGCATTTAACCTTAGCCTTCTGCATACTGTCTTGCATGGCAGGAAGAGGGATAATCTTTTCCTTTTCTTGTTGTATTGCACATTTTAATAAATAACAGGGGGAGAGAGATCCATGGAAGCAGTTAAGGAGAAAAAGCGGTGGTTGTATGAGGAAGGAGGGGCATGGTCACCTCCTCAGAGGTAAAGTTGCTGAGGAGATAACATAAAATTGTTCTCAACCATGTGCATTCGCTAATGCAAAGGTCTTGTCACCACTCAGGCATCCAAAAGTAAAACTGCTTCCAGATCCCACCTCTGCAATGCAGTGGGCACAGCCTCCTTGTCTTTTTGGGGACATTTTCTCAGTGGAAAACAGTCGATACTAAGTTCCATAGCCTGTGAGTGATGGGGAGGGTGATGCATTATCACTTTTTAAAACAAAGAGCCCAAACCCTTGAGAAATAGTTAAACCTGCACGACTTTCACTACTTTTTTTAATTCACATGGTCTCTAATTATTGGCCCCTCCTATAGAAAAGGCCCAGGGCCCTGGACCAAATAGATCTATCCTTAACAGTTAGTCTTAAGACAAAATTAGTGAAACTTTGTGGGTCTCCGTTTTTCATCTATAAAGGGGGGAGGGGAATGAATACTTTATAGAACTCCCTCTGTTATATTTAGAGATTTAATGTCAGAAACACCTCAAACTATAGAGGAATTTATGGAGGTACAGGGGAAAAAAATGTTTTTTTCTTCTAATTATACTAGGTTCTCCTGCTGGGGCCCTATAGATCAGACTACCAGTCAGACTGAGAAGAGAGGAACCAGCAGGAGCTTATTATCATGTATTTGCATGTACACAAAGGAGTGCTCCATGATGACTAAGTCAAGGGAAGTGGTGAGAAGTTGGGCTGATATAACATCTTAACAAAAGAAAAATACATTTTTTGAGAAATGACAAGACAAAGGAAAAGGACTTTGAGCTTGTAGGGGTAGCAAATTGTGGCAGGAAAATATATGTTGGAAGTAATAGTAGATCAGGGCTCATCTGAGCAAAAATTGTTAGAAAGATGACTCTGGTGCCATTTCTGCACTGATAGGAGTGTAGCATTATCACTAATTACTAACTCCTGTCCTTCCTGGTAGAGAGGGGGTCGGAGACAACTTTACAAATTTAAGTTCTGCTTTTAGACAAATGGGGGGGGGGGGGTCAGAGAGCTTTTCCTGTATCTACTTCTTTTCAATTGCCTGTAGCTCAAAATATTCCTCATGCCAAAATGGCACATTTCAGTGGCATATTCTATTCACTTGATAGGCAACTTGAATGGCCACTCTGTGGCCATCAACAATTCTAACAGAATGCAGACATTTCTAAGACTACACAAGCCTGTATCACTACAAATGCTCCTAGCCCAGTCTGAGACTAAAGTGAGCAAGTGAGGCACTGAACTCAGATGCAGATTTAAGATTGCAAATCAAAAAGCAGTAACCACAACAGAGAATATGTTAATGCAGTATTTAAAAAAAAATCAAAATAGATCCCAAAATCCATAATGAACTAAGTATCAAAATTTTCAGCACAGGATCAGTAACAGTACTGAGCAGGAATTCAGTCTGAAGCAAAAAGGGAAGTTCAGTAATAATGATATTATGTTGATCCTCTATTTTTTGCATTCATTTCATTTTTTTTTTAATATTGTGTTAGATGTTATTCACCTTGATTACCGTATTTAGGGTATACCCTTATATTTTGTTCCCAAGATGAGTGCCTCACTCACCTCACCCCGGTCCCTCCCAGCTTGGCTAGTAATGTCACCTTGTAATGACAGAGTTAGCAATACCCCCAAGCAATGGTCTCCTGTCCAATGTGTAGTTCAGCCAGATGTTGGATTCCACTTTCTAGTTGAACTTGAATATCACACCAAACATTAGCAGTAGAAAAACAAGTGCATATTGGTTAACAGATTGGGGCAGGGAGATGATGAGGAAATCCATCCACCCTAACTATGTATTATGAAAGTCTAATAAACCAGTCAATTGTGATTGAATTAAAATGTTATCAGAATCAAATAAATTTTTTGACTGGCATTTTTCACTGAACTGATCTATGGTTTTATGAAATGAAGTAAGTTTTGTGAAAATGATAGAAGCATCGTGATGTCGACAACATTCTCCCAGAGCAATCTAGGTCATGGGGATCTTTTTAAAACGACAAGAGTCCACACAGTGAATAAGGAAGCTTCATTACTATGCATGAGAAAACCCATCCAAACCCAGAGAGTTAAGATGAAGATTAAATATAACACATTGATAAAAATGCTTTGTGTACTATAATTTTATCAAGAAAATGTGGAATGTACCAGAGAAATGGAAGTGTGAATTCATTTCTGTTTATACTACCATCCAATAAATTTAGGACTTCATTCATGATTCACTCATTCAGAAAGATGTGGGGTGGGAAATAGGAGTCCCTTTACCCAGCTGTATTAAGCCTGAATAAAATAAACAAACGTATTTACCCACATTCTCTGCTAGGGACAATTTTTCCTTTTATGAAAGAAAGAAAATCTCCTTAAAAAAACCCCTCAGTTCAACATTACTGACATTTCAAAGAATTTATTACAAGCATTTGAGATCCAGGAGGAACAACAAAGTTTATATTGCTTTGAGAGTGGCAGGGGGAAAAATTAGTTTACCAAGAATATAGTTATATACTGTGGTGCTTCTTTGTCATTGTCTAGATTTACCATTCCTGGGCACTGTAGATTAGTCAAATCATATAGAAATGGGTTTAACAAAGCGGGCTGCACGTTCCCTCTGCTGACAATGGAAGCTCCTGTCAACAAGCGACAGATGGAAAGAGTGCCAGACGCAAAGGGAGTGGAAAGAGTCTTGTAACTTATAAACATGGCAATATAGAATTCCTCAAGGAAAATAACATCTCTCTGAACATGGAAATGGGACAGACCATGGCCTGTCTGACTGTCAGGAGTCACATATACCATCCTGTCCCATCATTATCTGTTGGATGCGGCTGATGAGCTCATCCTAAAGAACAGTTCAGAATGCTTCCGAAGCACTTTGCTTCCATGTGTGTAGATACAGGTTTTAGTGGCAATTTGAGACACCCAAAATGTGCTGGCCGGCACTTTGCTCCAAACAAGAATATAATATTCTAGTGCTTTCATCATCAGGTGTTTTTCTCCTATTTTAGCCTCAATTCATTTTCCACAGGTTTGTGGTAAATTTTCCAGACTTTTAAATGGACTTCCAAAGTATAAGCTTGCAAGCAAATATTCTCCAGGTCATAAAGAAAGCATACTTACATGATCTACAAACATTTATCAAGCATCTGTTCTGTGCATTGTGACCCTAGAGAAGGTTTGCAGCACAGCCAATGTGGTGCCATAGAGCATGGACTTCAGAAGACAGGCCTGGGCTGGAATGGCAGCTCTCCCTTTGGCTGAGGTCAGTCCATCCTTCTGAGTCCCAGCTTTCTCATTGATTGGAGGGCTGGTGTGGGCATTAAATGAGATGACTTATGTGAGAGCATCTAATTCAGTTTCTGAGAGATATTTGAGTACTCAAAAAAAATTAGTGCCCTGCCTGCCTTTTTTCCCATCTTTGCAATAGATATTTAAATGACAGGAGGAAAATGAAACAAAGGGACCCACTAGAAGTTGGACAAAAATTGAATAGCCATGGACATATATAAACACACAGGGACAAATAAAATCATTCATTGTAAACTACAGAAAACCCATATAAGCTAGAATAAGGTAACAATTATTAGAATGAATAATAGGTAATAATAGGGTAATAATTATTAGAACAGAATAGGAAATAATAAGGTAATAATTATTAGAATAGAATAATAATTACACATGAGTTTCGTAATGTCCAGTGGGAGAGGCCAGGAGGACTTCTGAGGGAGTTGAGCAGACAGTGAACAGAGCGAGCCCGCCCAGAGGCCCTGAGTAGGTGTGGAGAGCCTGCAGAGACAGTGGCAGTGTGTCATCGTAAAGAATTCTCACTTCAAACCACAGAACCTCAGTTTCTCCATCAATATTGCTAAGTTCCAAAAGTTATTTTTCCCTTCTAAATTGCCACAGTGTGTGGTTGAAGAGGAAGAATCTTGCTGATCCTATTGATAGTTCAGCCACTAACTGTCTGACTTTGAGCAAGCAGCCTAATCTCTGGAATCCAGTCATATCACTTATTACATGAAAAGTTTATAATTTGACGATCTTTAAGTTCTTCCTAGATCCATACTTTATTTGTAAAATAGCACAAAGACAATGATGTGAATTACATAGAAAGAAATGCATATATGAAACACCATAACCCAAAACACAGACCAAGTCTCAAGAAATACTCCTGATATTTGGCTTACTTTTTCAGTGTGCTTTGAAATTACAAAGTGCATTTTATATACCTTGTTTTTTGCATTGATCTCATGGGTTCACAGATATATCAGGAGTATCACTATTATTTATTGACCACCTATGTATCTCATACTCTCTGAGTATTTCAGTCTCTATTCACCCTTAACAACATCCCAGATGAGGCAAATATTACCTTCCTTCATATCCAAGCACATTGAGTCTCAGAAAGAAATTTCCTCAATATCACCATCAGACTTTAAAGCATCTCTTTATATTTTACTACTTCTGGAATGTTTATTTGGGTGAACATATATTTTCTTGGTGAAATAGATTAGATAGATAGATAAATAGATAGATACACTACACACAGTATGCACCCCTAGACATTTCTCAGTGAATATTAGAAAACTGAAAGATATCCTGCAGTAGGATATTTACCATAATTTAACAAGAAAATACCTAAACCTGTATAACCACTGAGCCTTTTTTTTTAATTTAACACTAATTAATTTCCCATAGAAAGTCCTTCAGTGATTACTGATACAAGGTTTAGTTCTTTAATTGCCATAGTGTCTACACAATTGAAATAACCTTACCTGTCTTTACCTAAAACATCACGTAAAAATCCAGGCCAAAGCCAATGGACTAGACAGTGGAGAAAAGAAAGATGGGGAAAGAAGAGAAGAAAAATGTGAAACCAAAGCAAGTTCGGGGAAATTGAAAGCCAAGGATGGCCCTCACAGTTGGAAATGAGCAAAAACCACTTAGCAAAAAAAAAAAAAAAAAAAAGTTTTTTATTTATTTTTTTGGTCTCTTGGTTTGCCCCTCCTAGCAGCTGGCATCTAGGAGACCTTCTTCTCTTCAGGTGATCTTCCCTCTACCTGCTCTTTTCACTGCCCACTATTTCTCCTGTTGACACACTGGCCTGTGAGAAGATGCAGAGGGGACAGCACACACCAGAACACATCGCCCTTGTCAACCAGTGCAATCAAAAAGCTCAAAGGCCATGTCCCTCTTCCTCGCCCCCACCCTCCTGTCTTTTGACTGGAGAATTCCCAATGGTCAGGAGGTTCTCCAATACGCTGGCAACCTCACTCCCTACCTCTGTGTTAAAGAAGGGTTGGATTATAAACAAGTCAAGTCAGTCTGAAATCTATAGGGCAAATCAGGAAGAAATCCTTTAGAGCACCAGACTATCAAAACTCCATGTCTGTGGGGCATGTTTATAGTTAAAATGCTCCCATCCTGGCTCTTTTTCTGTTTCCTACTTTACTTCATTTTTCAAAAAGCCCCCGACCCACAGAGGCACTGGTGTTCTCCTTTTCTTTCATCTTCCACTATTGAGAACTGAATTGGGCATTCTGGCTTCACACACCAAGAATGGGGTCCTGTAAGCAGAGCGGTAAGACAGAAAAAACACCATATTGGGAATATCATTGCAGAGTCTCTTCAGAGTAGAAGAACCCCATAGGACAAATCTTCGGGTGCTCCTTGGGGTGACTGTCTACTAGAAAAGACTGTGACCTCAGCTGCTGGGTGGGGACACCTGTGGGAACACGGAAATATCAACCATGCAGGGTATACTCTGCTTTTGCAAACTGTTCTGGGAACTAGTGACACTGTCTGAGGGCCCATCTGAGTTTTAATCAGTCAGCCTTTCCAACCCCTCATGTTATGTCTGAACTGTTGTTTGACAGGAATCGACTTGTAGCCACCGCTTTGTTTCTACACCGGGAGACAGTCAATGTCATAAAAAGAGGCAAAGTTTGGGATCTCCTTCTTTTCTCAGTTGGACTTCATATCACCCAGTGAAAGAACACCTTGGTGTTCTTTACAAAGTTGAGCTTTCCACCCCTACATTGTGAGGTTATGAACACAACACTTAAAGAGATAAAGCAAGTTCAGAGAGATTTCAGAGAAACCTTCTCACTTCCTTGAAGGATAAGTCACCTGTGTCTGGTTGGCTTGGCAATTTCTAGTTCTCAAAACAAAGGGAAAATAGTCTTGTACTCTTGCCTAAAGTTGTAAAAATTTGTATGTGTTAGATAGTTGCCACCTCTAGTACTCTGCACCCCATGGAAGGAATTTCACGAGTTTAGGACTCACACCAGATGGTTCTTGCACCTAATTTGGACAAGGCAGAAAGTTATTAAAGGCAGAAAGCAAAGATGAAGCATTTTCTAAGCTCCCTGCATGTTATAATTACATTGAATCCATTTAAATGATATTCAAGGCGTATCCTTTATCACTGAGTGATTAAGTGTGTGTCTTCATACTAGAAAGGAAGACTTACATATAATTAAATTGTCCCTGGGCTATGGGGACCCATCATCTCACGCCTTACCTGACTTCCCTGGCTCTTCTTGAATCACCCATGCCACACCATCTCAAAGTAGCCGAGGCCATGCCCACACTATTGCTGCTGCAGTTTTTCCAATTCTTTGTTTTCTTTTTCAAGAGAAAATGTCCACATTCAGTGGCAGTTGTTCTTGGCACTGGCTGCACACTGGGATCACCTAATGAGTTTGCTTTCTTTATTACCAGTGCCTGGGTCCACCCAGACATTCTATTTGAACCCCTGTCATGGGGGTTTGGGGGGGAGCTTGGTACCAGCATGTTTTTAAGCTCCTAAAGCAATTCCAGTGTGGTTAGGGACAATTACCTGTGATCTTCTGAATAGGTTCCCAAACTTTTATTTCTAAAAAGTCAAACCCCCACCTCTTATTTACACAAAATGCTATTTACTTGAAGTGTTGGTGGCATTAGTTTGGTACTAATTTTATTTCTTTCATAAAATAAAAGTGGGTCTTCATTCCTATAAAGAATGAGCTGTGTTACTTCCAATCCCCTCCTTCCAGGTTCATGGCCCATCAGAGAATGAAAACAGCCATGTCCATACTTGGTTTTTCATTCGTGCCTCTCCCTGACTGAAGTTGGGTTATTAGCCAATATTTGCAGAAAAACCTCCAAGCTGATGATTCACATCTGATACCCAAATTATAATAGGGAAAATAAATAATCCTTTCAGAATTTTTAATATCCTCCCCAAATAAGAACTGCTACCAATTGAGGGCTGTTATTTTAAAATTCAAGAAAAGTCCTCAGAAACACTCTTTTGAATTTCTGTATAGCTGCAAGATGTTGTCCTATATTAGGACTTTTCAAGCTTTTATTTGTATATGGATTCCCCGTTGGGATCTTGAAAAATAGACTCCGGTTCAAAATCTCTGGAGTGGAGGACCCAGATTCTGCATTTCTAACCAGCTCCCAGGTAACTCACCTTCTCTGCCTACTTCTTAAGTAGCAACGTTCATTTCACTGATGGAAAATTAGGGCTAATGACCTGTAAGAGGCAGTATTCAAACCAAGGTCTATGTTATGTAAAATCTGTCTTCTCTGCTAACCTACCTCCTTTTTCTTTATGAGATTTCCATTTTTTTAGGAGATCTCATTTAAATCACTCCATTGTGAATCTCACTTCCCCTTCACTGGTCTTTGTCATTCCCAACCTAAATTTTGACTTTCTCATTGCTCAAGAACCAGTAACTTGGAGGTTGGGCTTGAGCATTCAGACACACATCCTTCCCTTTATTTGGTAATTATTTTTGTTAAAACCATTTCTCCCAAATTGAAACTCAGGTACAAAGAAATTAGAAGATCCATGACCTCTCGCAAAATTAGAGCTGAGGTAGCAGACAGAATCTGTAAGAGTTGAAAGGTCTTTCCAATTTTTAGGCCAAAGATCACCTAACTCACAGTGAAGACCCCACCTAGCTGCAGTTCCCCTCTCTCAAACAGCAAAGAAAGCGCATCTGAGAGATTGCCTCAGAAGGAAGGGAGGGAGTCTCTTCTCTTATACCATCATTTTAACATTGTTTCAAGAGCAAAAGTCAAGATACATGCAAAACAATAGGGAGATCACCCTCCAAACTTGGAGGTCAAACACAGAGTGACAATGTGAAGTGCCAGCACGGCACAGAGCAGGTTCTCTTTGGATCCGGGCAGATGGGTACAGGAGAGTCTGGAGCCCTCAGTGGCTTTTGCAGGCTTTTTATGATCTTCCTACGCCATTTGTAGTGAGGCAACCAGGTGCAGGGCAGGCAGGGAGGCTGGGAGGCCAGAAGGCTGACAGGCCTCCCAAATCACCAGAATCTTTACTGCTTTTGGGCTCTCTGGCGTTCTCTCATAGTCTATTCACTGGTCTCTTGTCATAGTCTCTCCACTGCTCCGCCACTGGGGTCTTCTGCTGCACCCTTACAGGCTCAGCCTTCAGGATCAGGCACGCTCACTCACACACACTCACACCACACTCCAGGTGCCGCCATCAGGCACACGTGTAGGACCGCAGGTGTCGATCACTGATGCTTTTGTTTTCCAAAATAGCCTTTCCTGTTAGAGTGGTGTAGTGACACGACACCGGACCAGGTTCTCTACGGAGCTGGGCAGACGGGTCAAAGGAGGAGTCTTGGAGCCCTCGGTGACCTTATAGGTTTTTAATTATCTTTTGTAGAGAGGCAGCCAGGTACAGGAAAGGTAGGCGGGGCAGGGGGCCAGAAGGCTGGCAGGTCTCCTAGTCCCCAGGGAATCTTCACCTCTCTGGGCTCTCTCGCGTTCTCGTGGTCTTTCTGCTGTACCCCAAAGGTCCTCTGCTCCTCGTTCTGTTCTCTGCCTCTGCTGCTTCTGCTACTCCTGCTGCTGCATCCTCTGTTATGCCCCCCTTTTATGCTCAGTCTCTCCAGGCCCAGGTGTGCCCACTCACACACGGCCACACCTACTTCAGGTGCCTGCCATCAGGAACAAGTGTAGGCCCACAGGGGTCTATCATTGGTGGTAATGGCAGTAGGGCAGAAATCCTGATGATGCTTTCATTGACCCTGCAAATGGAAATTTACTTTATGATATTTGGGAACTGTGTCATCATTATAAAGCAATGCTGTTCTTGTAAAATGCAAGAAAAGTCCTCAAACACACTTGAAGTTCTTGGTCCATTGTTCCTGTTTCCCAGAAGGCAAGTGGACCCAGCAACCTGGGCAAATCCCCACTGACCCCATATCTGCCGACCCAGACTGGACAGGGAGGTCATGCTGATTAAAAGACTTTGGGAGGGGGGAGTCTCATGTATGCTTTCATCTTCAAAGGGCAGAAACCTAACAAAACGTGTACGAATATCAGCCACCAGTCTTAACATATGTAAATGGATACATAGATTAACCTAAAAGAAAAGAAATTGGGAAATAAACCTGTCAATGCACATCTAACATGTGAATGGCTGTGTGTCTGGACTAAGGAGGTAGCTGTGTATGTGTATATTTATTTATATATATATATATGTTTAAGCTTTAAATTTATATATATATATTTAAGCTTTAAATCTTCATACTTATGTGTCTGCAGTGTTCCATATTTGTGTGTGAATGTATTTGTGTTCATTTCATAAATACACATACATATATTTACAAACATATATATATATGTATCTTTTTTAGAAACACCAACTCAGGAAATCTGAAAAGTGTGCACTTTCAAAGTTAGCCATATAGCCTGAGTGAATCAGTGGAGTGTGAGCCCCGGGGAGAAATGACATTGTCTGGGACTTTCTTTCCTTTTCTGCTTGGGACGTTTTTTGAGAGAATGACTAAGCAAGTGCTGGAGCTTATGAATTTGCTTAAGTGTGAATGGCTGATTGCTGAGTGCGGCTCAGCCCTCCCGGAAGGTGACTGACTGGGGCTGCAGGTCTTCTCACTTGATGCCTGGATTTGACTCGGAAAGTCTGCCAAGTCTTTTACTGGGAAATTTATCTTAATTAGATCTGAAAGACCTGCCACAGCAGAATAGTCACACCGATTAAAATGAAAAACAGGAGAAATTACTGATCAAATTAATCATAATGTCGGGTTACAGCTGTAGGTCTGATGTAATTTGCCACTCCAGTGAGTTACATCGGCCTGGCCCGGGAAAGGGAGCTGGCTTTACGCTGATCCGTAACACCCGCCCGCTCCAGGCGCCGGCAGGAGGCTGATTCCATTCATTTTCCTGGCTTGCTCTGACCTCCCTGCTGCAACTAGAAACAAATCAGGCACCAAACAAATAGGGTAAGGGGGTGGGCGGGGGGAACCCAGAAATAGTCTCTTATCCAAGCCATCGTACTTTTTCAAAATGGTGAGCTTGTAAAACTTGGTCAGGCAGACTGGGAGCTTTGTGCTTGTTGGTCGTTTTTGCTTCTGGTTTTTCCACTTAACCTCCTTTTAGTTTTACTTGTGGTGACTTGACATTGATTAGATGCAGAATGGGAATCAAAAGGTCAGAGGACAAAACCTTTGGCTCTGAGCAATGAGAAAAAAATCCCTTAGAAAAATCTCCTTGCCAACATGGCCCTACAACTGGGACGTGGATTGAAATAATCTAAAGTGTCAGACAGAGCAGGAAGAAACCTGAGCTGGAAGAGTTGATCATTCCCACAAGTATGGTCCTGGTATTCTACTTCATAAATAAATGCCACTTTATATGGTGTGTTCAGGGAGTGAGGTAGCTAGGTACCATTATTTTTTAAGAAAACAAATTTGAATTTTTTTCATATGGTCTCAACACTGAACTATGATTAATTCAGTGTTTGTTCATAAAGAACATTGCCCCATTAGCCATACAAAGTAGGAAACCTAAGGCAAGCCCCAGTTTAGACATTCAATCGGTAATTCTCAGAAGCTAGAATTTGTGTAATCTTTTGCTTTATTAGGAAACTAGATTACCTTGCTGGGAGTGAGGGGGAAGGACGGGAGTTACCTTAAAGCAGAGGTTAGTGGGAAGGAATAAGAAGAGAGGCTTCTTCACAATCAATTCTTACAGATGACACTGGAGCAGCAGACCTTCCTTTTTGATCATATGATAGGTTGACCAAACCCCATTTATTCACTGCGGGACCAGATCTCATCATCTTCATCCCACCAGGAATGGATCTGCTACATTTTGTAAACAGTCATAGAAGACAAGGACTTTGCTCTCCAGCGGAGAGCTATGCCTTCTGGCTCTTTCTATGGATCCTTCTAAAGCGATTTAGGTGGGACCCTGTGCTCAGAAGGGGGAAGGATATAATAATTATATTGTGAGTCCTTATTATATCAACTTAGTGGTTTTTTAAAAAAAATTTTAAGGGGAAATATAGAGAATAGAAAATACCAGGGAATATCACATATATATAATAAGGATACACATTTTTCCTTGAAGCTTCTGTTTAAGTTGTAGACATACATAATTACATATAAAGATATATGCAGATAGATTTGCCCGGTGTGTGTGTGTGTGTGTGTGTGTTGGCTTGAGCTAAAAAGTGAATTCATATTATTGGACAAGCTCAGATGGAAGATCTAGCTCTTCAGGGAGGCAGAGGTGGGAATTCTTAGACATATACCAGCTCAGGAAGCGGACTTACCAGTGTTTGAAGGCAATGATATACTCCTAAATACCAAAGACCCTTCTCAAAAGTCAGAAATGACACAAAAAAATAATGGCACATGTGCATGCACACGCGCACGCACACACACACACATACACGTGCATGCACATAAACTCTTATATCACAGGGAACTTCAATGTTTTATCACTATGTGTGTTTGAAAACTTCAATAAAATTAATAGTTAACAAACCAATAAAATTGAGATATTGGGTAACACACTAAAAGCTGCCAAAGTTGTCCTCTCATATGTGAGTAGATAATTCTGAAAAGAAAGTGAAATGGGAAAAAATAGTAGGAAGGAAACACAGGATTCCACACTGATTGATTGACTAATATAGGTTCCTGGGAGATTTGTGGAGGGAAAAAGCCCTATCCTGGAGAGAGATGCAAGTCAGGAGCCAGATCCCAAGGGCCCTGGTCAGAGAAACTGTGAGCTGTAGAGCTCCACATTCAGGGTGCTAGAGCCTTCCTCAGTTCTCCACCTGGACAGGTTCTAGGGTAGAGCTATCACTGTCCTCCTTGATCTGATGTCTATTGCTGTTTATTCCCTGTTCCAACCCACTTCACAAACCACTGCTGAGCTAACCTTCCTAAAAGAACATTGTGTACACATTTTCCTCCTGTTCAAAAGCCCTTCTTTTGGTCCTTCAGCTTGACCACCCGGCCATTCACTGTGTCCCTTTTTCACCTCTCTCCCCTGCCCTCAGCCTCTCCTTATATGCTGGGGTCACTGTGCCCTGGGGCCCCCAGTGCAGGACATCTCCCTGATTCTGTGGGTGCCATGTCCATGGCCTGAGGGGCCAACTCTCCTCCTCACCCCAGTGGCTGCTTCGCTTCTACTCCCTATGCCTTCCATGAAGCGCCACAATGTCCGGTCCTCAATAAGTTCTCTCTTTCTGTGTTCACACTTTGGTTAATTAAAATATGTAATTTGTGTCTTTTTAAAAAAATCTTGTTTATGGTCAAATTTTCTGTTTTTCTTGAATTATAAACCCCTTAAAAACAGACACCATGTCTCACACCTCTGTTTACCTCAGGATTGTTCGTCGTTGTAAGTGGTGATTTATTTAACAGTTATTCATTTCACAAATATGTGTTTGTTTTAGTTTTCTTAAATTAATTTGCAAAATTACCCCATGAAGATAATAATTACTAGTGAAAGAAATATTGCCTATTTATTTTTATATTTAGAACCATGCCTGGCACAGACTGAGAACTATAAAACCATAGCTCTTCTTATGATACCTCTGAAATTGTTTTAGCCACATTGTTCTCTGCCCTGTTTTCTTAATGGACTTTGGGAAATGCAGACTTGATTTAGACAGCTTTAAATCTGCTTCTTTCATTTGGGAGGAAATGCATATCAAAGCAGGACCATCATTTTCTAATGAATCTCCTGTTTCCTTTTCCCCACCATCTCACTAACCCGTGGTGATTCTTAATATTCAAAATATAATAGGCAGAAGAGCAGGCCTTCTTAATATTTTATAGATCAGATTGATCTTTAGTTAAATCATATTTACCAAAGTTTAAAAGTATTAAAAGCAGATAGAAAGACCCGAGGAAAATGAAAGTGCATCTCCTGCCTCCACAGCACCTCAGTCCCCAGCATTAGAAACTGAAGGCTCTCCATGCTGAATAGTATTCCATCCATGTCGCTGCCAGATGTCCAAAAATAGATGATTGGATCCAGAAGATGTGGTACATATACACAATGGAATACTATTCAGCATGGAAAGAAGATAAACACATGCACTTTGCAGCGACATGGATGGAATTAGAGGGGATCATACTCAGTGAAATAAGCCAGAAAGAAAGAGGAAAAATATCGAATGGTTTCACTTATAACAGGACTATAGGGAGGCCGGGTGGGAGAGAGACAATCAGTGTGGGGTGGGGGGAGGAGGGAGGCGGAGGGAGGGAAGGAAAAGGGCACAAAATGGAATAGAAAGGAACACAAGGGACCATGGAGATGGATCACGGATGAATTGGTGGTGGGCTACCCAAGGGGAATACAAAATGTAAATGACATAAATAACAATAAAAATATATATTTAAAAAAAAATCTAAAAAAAAAAAAGAAAAAAAAAAGAAACTGAAGGCTCTCATGTGACATACTCTGGCCACCCCAAGCCCCACCGGAAGTTTGGAAAACATATATAGACTCTCCCAGTAAAAATTAATAAGCCTGTTTAAAAAATATTGACACCATTTAACAGGTGCCAGGCACTGTGCTAGGAGTGTTCATGTGTTTTCCTATTTTTGCCCTACAATCACTTAAAGGAGCAAGGAAACCAAGGCTCAGAGAAGCTGGCAACTCACCAAAAGACCACAGGGGGAATGCGCTGATTTGAGCCCAGTCTGTTTGGCTTTGACCTGTGTTACTTCCGCGACACCATACTGATAAACGGGAGTTGTGGAGCAGGATGCACAATACAGGATGCTTCTCAGTAAGGAAGATCCTGGCCTTTTTATTGATAGAATAATCATACAGCATCAGTTATGTGGGGCAGGAGAAAAAGATGGGTGAAACTGAAAATGTGCTTATGTCATATAGGGCTCAAGGGGGACATGAGTCTGCTGACCAGATAATTCTTATCTGCATGATGACCAAGTATTATAACCGAAACCATACCCCAGACCCCTGGCCATGGTTCCAGTCTTATCAACACGGTATTCCACTGATCAGCTCCTGGGGTCCCTTGTTATACATCAGTTAACGGCTCCCTAGATGTTCCCGGTCATACCTCATGAAGTATAAGTCAGGAGTACATTTATGCATCAGTCATTGCCCCCCTCCCCCTCCCAGGAGGCATTCCCAGTAATACCTCATGATGCATACCCTTCCCCTGGTGACCAAGTGTTCTGCTCTTGATTGATTTGAAAGACACCTTGTATAAGAATACAGAACTGCAGGTAACAAAAATGGTGGCCCAACAGGCCGCTTAAGTCTAGCAGACCCACAGACCTGAATGACTTCATTTACCCTTTTTGCTGGGATAGTCTCTGTAACTGTTGCCCAGTGTAATTACAGATAGCACCCATTTCACTCTTATAACTGTCTGCATTACATGACAGAATATTTTGGGCATCTTGTCCCAAGCCTGTCCAAACTGCTTGTATCTGACTTCACTCCACTGGGTGCCACAAAAGTTAAGCCATCTGGATGTCTTCTTAATTGAATGAAAAGATGAAAATAGTAGTTCTTATATATTGTGTTCTCTCTGCTTGACAACTTAATAATTTTTTTAGTATGTGGTGCTACTAAAGAAAATCCATGGATGAAGGAAAATTAGAGACATCCTCTTCTTCCAAATGATTTGTAAAAACTTGATGAGGAGATTTCAAAGAACCAGACTGAGGTGACCCACACCATGCTAGCAAATTATGATTTAGAACAGTGATGTCCCCTCCTAACCCCCCCTAAAGAAGGTATACAATGAGGATAAGCACATATGTTGTAAGGAGAGGAAACAAAATCCACCAACGTGTGAAAACAGTCTAATGATTTTTTTAAAAGAAAATCTCAGGTGGCGTGGATGGGACCAGGTAAAGGCTTCATAAATTGGGGCGGGGTGGGGAGGCAATCCAGAGTACCGATTACTCCAGTCTCTTTCCTTCTAGGGGGTCCCTGAAGGTGCCTCAGAGCAGTCATTATTCCCAGATAGCCCACCTCACACATGAAAGCCACATGGGGAGATTTCTTCAACAAATAGACTGTAAGAGAGAGAGAGAAAAGCATGGAGAATTAGACCTACAGATGAAAAGATAGCATTATGTAGGCCTCATTCAGATCACAATTCAAACTGTAAAAGGAAAAAGGATGACATTTATGAGACAATTGAAACTGTGACCACTGACTGGTTAGCTGTGATGCTAAGGGATTACTGTTAATGTTTTGAGCTGTGATAGTGGTACATGGTTATATCTTATACAGTGGCTTTTGAAAACGCATGCTAAAATACAAATAAAATGCAAAGATGTCTAGGATATTTTCTGAAATGATATGAAAGGGAAAGAATAACAGGTGATGGTAGTTGGTTGTTGTATAAACGTAAAAAAAAATCAGCTATGAATTGATAATCATTCAAGTAGGGTGATAGGTCATAGGAGTTAATTATACTATTGTGTCTTCTTTATGTGTTTAAAATTACCCATAAGAAAA
Source organism: Scalopus aquaticus (assembly GCA_004024925.1). Taxonomy (NCBI): domain Eukaryota; kingdom Metazoa; phylum Chordata; class Mammalia; order Eulipotyphla; family Talpidae; genus Scalopus; species Scalopus aquaticus. Next base: position 29,465 of record PVIJ01001537.1, on the reverse strand, counting down.
AACTTAAAGGTTTTTCACTCTGGGTTCCCCTCATCTAACCCAAGAACTACAAAATCAGAATTTCAAGTAGAGCCAATGATATTGATGATTAACAAGGTTTTAGATATTCTGCTCTATAGAATTATAAACAATTCATTAAATCAAAATAAATTAGTTAAGGCTCAGGGACAAAACACCTAAAAAATGGCTAATGGGTTGAGACACAGTATCTTAAGAAACTGAGGTTTTCAACTAAAAGATTAAATAACTGAAGATAGTTGTTAATATCTGAGGAATTATAACAAGTGCAAAATGTACCAAAACACTAAAATAAAAAAAACTCATTTTCTCAAAACAAGAGGATTTTTTATTAAATGGAAACATGTTGAATACATGCATCTATTTATCTGCCCTTTTGAATCCCAACAAAATGGCATTAAGGGAAATTTTTTAATGATATAAAACCCAAAAGGCAAGAAGGAGTAGAGAAAAGACAACAGTAGGCAAGCAATATCAACAAAATTTTGGAAAAGCAGTTGGAAGAATTAACACAACTTGGAAAGCTAAATACCAAGGTCATGGACAAGGGACACGATGAGAAATAAGGCAACTCTGGCACCACCACCCCCACCCAAAATCCTTCAGGTTGGACATACCAGCTGTTGTAGAAGATGGCGATAGAGAGACAGACTGAAAACAGAGGAATGATTAGTAAGTGTATAATGAGCAGTAGACCCTCAACTTCCACCCCCCTCCTATGCTGTCCAAGCAGTCAGACAGTTCCCTCTCCAATAGCTTTATACATGGGAAATTAAATGAGAGACTGTAGACCTAGAGACGTGAAGTATGGTAACAAGCTGGGGAGAGCTTGTCACTCATGATTAAGGCTTCAAGGGAATATCTATACCCTTAGACCTGGTTCTTGATGAGCTACTCAGATTGTACACAGGTGTTCAAGCATGCAGGAATTCTACCACCTCACCATCTTATAACCACCGCAAGTGACTGTTGAATTCTTCTCTGGAGAAACTTTTTAACTAAATCAGAGAGAAAGACATGTGTTGTTATTTGGGGTCTCCAACAAAATAACCAGTCTGTATTCCTTATTCTTAGTCCCTGCCTGTATTCTGATACATAAAAAAACAAACAAACAATGACTGGATATTTGAGGAATATTTTTGTCTGAAATCAGAAACCAACACAAATTGGGAGATAAAAGGAGTTTACAGGAAATAGAGACAACACGAGAAGGAAAAACCATAAAAACTTAAAAATTAATATCTCAGAGAATATATGCAGTGAAGATTATGTGTCCACAAACACATAATAGGTGCTCTACTCAAGGACCATTTAGAAAATAATTCGGAAGCATTTAAATAACAGTTAAGATAATTATATCAGAAAAAGTGCAATAGAGATAGAAATTTCTTTTATTTATTAAAAATAAAAGAAAATCTCTCAAAATGTAGAAGAAAAGGACAGAAGAGGGAAAAAGAGGAAGAAAACAAGTAAACTAGGGAGAGTGACAGATAAACCCAGGAGGTTCAACTTTCAACTGGTAGGATGAAAAAAAAGAAAGAAAGAAATAGAGATGAAATTGCTAAAGAAATCATTCAAGAAAACTGAAGGATGTTACCTCATTCAAAGTTTCACTAAATGCTTGACTTAATGAATTAAAATAAGACATACTTCAAACACATTGTGGAATCTTCCATGGGGAGAGGGGAGAAAGCAGATAAAATACAAGGAAACAGGAATTAGAACAGCATAGTATTTTCACAGCAAAACTTGATTCAGGAAGACTATGGAACATCAGGAAGACTATGGAACAATGCCTTCAAAATTCAGAAAGGGAATTATTTTCAGTCTGTATTTTCTATTATGCCAAGTTATCTATCAAATACAAGGGTAAACTAAAAATTCAGATGCAGAATCTCTAGGAAATTTATCTCAAATTGATCTGTCATGCATTTTTCATCAACTTTACTATTCAACAGAAGTGTTTCACTAAAACAAGAGCATAAACTAAAATGAGGAAAAGTAGAAGTTTGTCATAAAAATGAGCAGAAAGGATACAGGCTTACAGTTACTCAGTAAGCTAAGAAAGCAACTAGTCCACTTTGGAATATGAAAGAAGAAAATAAATAATCAAATAAATATATATTTTAGGTAGTGATAAACCCTCTGAATAAAAGAAGGCAAAAGGAAGAAAGATGAAGGAATAGAGAGATGATATGTGCACATTTAGATGAGATAGTGACAGAAGAACTCTTCGATGAGGCAAAATTTAAGCCAAGACTGAAATAAAGTGAAGGAGTAAGCTAGATGTCTAAGGGAAAAGTGTTTAGGAAGAAGGAACAGTAAGTGCAAAGGTCTTTGCATAGAAGGCAAAATTTTGAAATTGTGTAAACTTCTGTGACTCATGCCTCTTTACCCCCTGCCTCCTCTCCACATTCTTGTAGGTGTTTTTGTGATTCCCTCATATTTCTAAATAATATGGTTATTTTTTTCTTGATTTGCCAGTCTTGCCAATGTATACTTCCAGTGTGGAAGATGAGGATTGAACACTCTACCATTACATTGTATCTCCCTTCCTACTTTCCTTCATCCTCCCAAAGGGTATGTTCCTGCAGAGAAGGTCAGGGAAGGAGGGGAGGGCGCAGAAGAGAAACTAAGGGAATACATGGTATGGTTCACTTTATGGAAAACAAGGCGGTTTCACTGTTCTTTGATTATTTTAAAGAGAGTTATACATGGAAACAAGGAAAACTAAGCAAATAAATAAGAAAAATATTGATCTTAGTAGCAACAAATTGTTTTAAGGAAGGAAGTATAGTCATGGTGCACTAATGCACTCAGCAGTGAACAGAACTTCCATAGTCGCAAAAGAATCGTTGATTAAATCAGGAACCACTGGGAGGATGAAGGAAAGTAGAGGGGAGATACAATGTGATGGTGGAGTGTTTAATCCTCATCTTCCACACTGGAAGTATACATTGGCAAGACTGGCAAATCAAGAAAAAATAACCATATTATTTAGAAATATGGAGGGAAGCACAAAAACACCTACAAGAATATGGAGAGGAGGCAGGGGGTAAGGAGGCATGAGTCATAGAAGTTTATACAATTTCAAAATTTTGCCTTCTATGCAAAGACCTTTGCACTTACTGTTTCTTCTGCCTACACACTTTTCCCTTAGACATCTAGCTTACTCCTTTACTTTATTTCAGTGTTGGCTTAAATTTTGCCTCATTGAAGAGTTCTCCCATCACCATCTCAACTAAATGTGCACATATCATCTCTCTATTCCTTCATCTTTCTTCTTTTTGCCTTCTTCTTATCTTTTATTCAGAGGGTTTATCACTACCTAACACATATATGTTTATTTAATTATTTATTTTCTTCTTTCAATTGAAATGGCGCAAACCCCAGGGAACAAGACATGCCCTCACACTGAAGAAAGTAAGACAAGACCCAAAGCAGACACATAAGGAGAAACAACAATAACAGGATTTATTTACACCAGGAGTGAGAAAAGGGAGCTCTGAGAGAGCGCGCATGTAGTTACAGGCTGGGGGTGGTCAGATGCCATCTGTCCTATCCACATAGCGTCCGTGGAACAGACACCAAGATCCAAGCTGCCCCTGCATGTAGTAAACTGCAAGCTTCTCCACAGACACTCCTCCTCACTGGCCTTCTAACTGCAGCAACCCAGGAAATCATCTGCCAAAAGCTTCAGCTCTGCCCCTTTTTCTCATCAACCCCCAGCTCGGGCTGGAGTGGGAAAGGCACCACCTTCTACCACAGAGTTGGCTGTGAGCACCACCCACTGGCTTGGCACCTGCTCCTCGCTGCTGCTCTGACACAACTGGAAATGTTAATTTCATGATCACAAGGACTTTGTCTTGTTCCTTGTGGTACTACAGCAGCAATGAAGTGTCTAAAGTAGTAGCACTAGAAGCAGTGGGTGTAAACTTTATAAAATCGAACTTCACAAGAGATGTATGCAAAGATGGGGTGTAAGGTGGCAAGCTGCCCCTTAAGGAGAGTCAATCAACACTTTAGTGGTTGTCGTGTAGTGTAGAGATGTTGAGCAGATGAACTTTATGGGACTGTGCAGCTCTGAGATTCTACTGGTCTATCCTGAAAGGAGAACAACAGGAAATGTATGAGAGAAGACACTTTTATCACCAGCTAAATTAAATTTTAAAATAGATATTGGAGGAAAATTAAAATAGCTTTTTAAACACAGGATGAAATCTTACCGCATCAGCTTGGTGTAATTCATCTGTGAGTCTCATTTGCCTCTATGTCTGTCAAGCCTACAGCCTCGTGCATGGTACATGTTTAATGTGGCCAAGTGAATGTTATGGGGCTATCATTTTACTTTGCACCTGATTTTTATAAAGAAATAGATGATGTTTTTTCTGGGGTTACTGTGAGAGAAGAGAGAAAGAAACCATATGGGCTAAGTATCCAACAAAGTGTCAGCCAATATATAAAGCACATCCCACCTCTATTCTGTGTGGTTTTGGAAAGGGAGGTACATACCACTTCTAAGTCTTGTTGTTGTTCGGTCTTTACTTTGGCCCCAAGAATTAGGCATGACATGTAGAGAGAAGTACCGTCTAACTCAACAAGACACTCCTATAATTTTAAACAACCTGTGGATTTATAATACAAAAATCTCTGCTTATAATAGTGTATAGTTTGTGGGTTTCCCTGCTAGAACTATAAACAGCCTTTCCTATTAAAATAGCTTCATGTAAAACATCCACTCTTACCCCCACTCTATGGAAATAAGAATGTAGATAGCAGAGACTTTAATTGTTTAAATAATCAATTCCTAGGTCAAAGAGACAGGGAGAAACAAGGAAAAAGACTGGAAGAATAGAGTTTGTATTTTATCTTTCGGATACCCTGTGCTTCTTGTAACAGCAGATCAGGGTACTATCAAATGCTCTGATGAGAGTTTTCCCAAAGTTAATTTTTCTCATAATACAATAACCAAATTTGCTTTAACACTTGAAAAGGCCCATCCATACTAAAAAGAATCAGTTGCTTAATCCTAAAATTAAAGGTTATTGCATGCAAGAGAAAATAATTACATGCTCAAAGTATGGAAAAAAGAAAACTTTTTTAATATGTAGGTATTTGTATAATTAAAGACTAATCAAGCATGAAGGGCTGCTGACTAAACCAGAAAATGAGATTGTTGGCAAGCAATATTGTAATGTAAATGCCATTTGTGTTTAACTACTAAGAAGCTGGAGAAATGATATCCTGAACAGATTAAAAGCAAACAGCATTGATAATAAATATTTATCAGATTTCGAATGCAACACAGAGAATTTTTATATTTTACGTGCAAGACTTGTTTGCAGTGAAGTATTCAGGTACTTTTCAAGGGGGTAGTTAACATCCTTATTTAGAATTGCATTTTCAGATAGTATCTCCGTACTGTTAAAGTACATGTGAAATGTTAACCAAAGGAGCTAGATTGTCTACTATGTAGTTCTCTATTAACTTAAATTTTGTTAAAAAGTATTTGTGCATTAGGTGAAGGCTTACCAATGAATATACTGAAGGTGTTCTTAGAGAGATGGGATAAAAGCCATACACCATTGTTAAAACAAAGAAAATGGAAGCATTAAGCATAGACAGTTTCCATAAACTTCAGGTATGTGATTTAAAGTCGAAAGAGTAGAAGCTTTGAAGTCACATATAAACATTCTGAAATTTCTATGTAAAATTTACAAGACCCACTCATTTGTTATAAGGATTAAATCATGTAGAGAGAGTTCCTTTCAGTACTTAGAATGTAATAGTTACTCAGTCAATCTTTCATTTTGCTTCCTTTCTCCCTTCTACCCTGCTGACTGAATTTAATGTGACCATCGCATATCTGTTCCCATGAAGACTCATTTGTCTTCGGAGACCCCACTAAGTCACCCATTTCTGCATTGTATGTAAGCACAGTACCTGGCCAACCTGACTTGTTTGGGTTCCTACGATGCAGTCTGAAGGGCAGAGGATCTGGGTTTCTATTGGCCTGAGGGCACTCAGAAATTTAACAGAAAAGAAAGAACAAAATACAAAAAAAAAAAAAAAAACTTCAAGATTTTAATCTAATGAAGCCCTCACTATAAAACTCACTTTTTATTTCTCTGTATTCAACTGCCCTCAGCACTAATTTCTAATAAAAGAAGATTTACTGCATAAGTATAAGTTTGAGCTCTGAAAAGCAGACTTCTTGACCTACTGATAAAAATATTAATAAATAAATCAAAAGTAGATTTTAACTTAAGTGTCTACAGCAAGTATGCTGTTTTCCAGCTACCACAAAGCATAATTACAGGTATAGCTTCAATAGAAAAGGTAAGACTGTCAATTTTTTGCCTTCAAAAACAAGAGAAGATTCACTTTTCAGGTTCTAAATTAGAATCTGTCAGTTTGACTACCACTGTTTCTTTTGGGTGTACTTTGTATGGTATGTGATCCAGAAGGTTGAAAGCTGGCAGACCTACTAAAATGCATTTGGGGACTTCAGATTATGGGGTGACAATATGATAGCCTTCTGGCTTGCTGCTGGAAATTTTTATTTAACTTATTTTCTCCGTAATGTGTTGGTAACATGTATCTATTTTCTGAAGATTGCAGAACACATCGTCAAATGACAGTTCAAAAAACATTTTAGTTTGTTCTTTCCCTTTTTATGTAACTTGTTTTGAGAACCAGGAAATAACATGAGAATTTATATTTGTCTCCCCACTTCTCCCTACTTACAGGAAGTAAGAAGACCCAAAAATGTTTGAGTCTTGATTTTCTAAAAAACCTGAGGTTATTTGCATCAAAGAGTGGGTCAGACAATAGGGAGGAACGTACACACCTCAGTCATACAAAGACAGTGAGTCCTTCATTAGCTGGCAATGGGCAAAGTACTCTACCACATAGGTCAGTGTCAGACCTCTTTTGGTGCCATCAACTAGTGGCACTATCTGAGAGTACAATTGTCACTCATTTCACTCAGCCTCCATTTAGTAGCAGCCCTTTGTCTGAGAATATGCAGCTGCCCTTTCAGTGAATCCAAGCAAAATTTTAATCTAGCACTTGCCTATAATAATCCCTTCCACTAAAATGCATTTTGAAGCTTCCAGTCTTACCAAAATTCAGAGAACATACATTTAGTCAATGCCTTGTTGTTTCCTGGTGAATGCCAACAACTTCCAGAAGAAAAGGGAAGTAGGATAGACATGGAAATATTTATTCCAATATATAAAGAAGTTGAGTACACATTTATTTTATGTTTATATTTTTACTTAAATGTTTTCATTTGTTCATATCCCTAATTCCTGCCCTACCTCTAAGAATAATGCTTGGCAACTGTAGTTGCTTAGAACATAGTTGTTAAATGAATCATTCATGACTCAAAAGATTAAAATGACATCATAAGCTAACACGGAACCTGAAAAAAGTTCCCCCAATGATAAGATCTGGATCAATGAATTTCAGTACCCCATGAATACCTCTGGTCTTGCTCTTCTAAGCAGACCTGCCCAAAGGAGGGGCTTACCAAAGGAACCCTGGCAGATTCTCTCTAGACAGAGGTCAAAAGAAAAGAAAGAAAGGAGAAAAATTGGAGACATCTAGACTACCTAACTCTTCCTATATAGTTTGCTCTGCAAAAAAAGTAGATACACAGCTGAAGTAACTGGAAGGATGGTGGTCAATAAAGTGGTTGGTTTTTTTGTTTGTTTGTTTTTTATGGAAACTGAAGTTTCATATTTATATGCAGATGGTGCTACTCCAGTAGCTAAGAGTGAGCAGAATTTGATGAAACAAGTCAGGGGTGTTCTTGAATAGTGAGAGGCACAGGTTCTACTAGTGGAGGGTTTTCTTTTGGAATGAGCTCAGTATACCCATCAAAACAAAACACACAGAAATAAAACATAAATACTATGAGTGAGTATTTGCAGCAATGAAAAGGTGTAGAAGATCTTTTCTGATTGATTCTATTTTCTCAATGAAATAAGACCTGAAGAAGCTGAAAGTGAAAATAGGAAAAGCCTGAAGAGAAATGAGATGTAAAATGCTCTTTCTGGGGGGTGAGAGATTGATCTGAGAGAAGAAATGTCATAAGGTTGCTAGATGGTACAAGAGGTCTGTCTACTCAAGGTAAGTTCAGTTAGGAGTTCTTCTGCAGTCAAGTTCAGTTATGAGGGTGTATACACAGAGAAGGTAGAGTCAGACCGTGACTTCTAAGTTGGGTAAGGAAGAGTCAAGGCCTTGATGGACAGCAAAAAGGTGGTAGGATCCATGTGTTATAAGTTCTAGAGAGAGTATAGAATAGTTGAAGTTTAAAGTATATGAGGGAATGAACTGGAAACATAAGATGGAGGAACTTTTAAGTGAGATGATGGGAGGAAAGTGATTCTTGACCCAATTGAGCATAGCCTTTGGAGGGTTGGTTGATGTCAGTTGATGGACACATTCAGTAAAAGAAAGTGAATCAAACAACTGGGGGTTTTGAGAAGGCAGGAGAGGGAATGGCCTGAGAATAGCAGTGGTGAGCAAGCGAGAAACTAGGGATGGGTGGATAAGAGCCACCATCTATGAGGTCTTGAGGGAGGCAGTATCCTCAGGGGAGAGACAGATTTCTGAGGCAAAAGGGTACTGAGAATAATCCAAGAAGTTGTTGAAGAGATAGGAAGTTTAACGAATGAAGAACCATGAATTTGAGAAACCACAGTGGAAGGATGTCAGTAGTGGAGAGGGTAGCGGTGAAGGAGACAGGTTTGAAAATCATTTAAGGAAGAGTTTCCAATGGCAAGGGCTGCTCTGGGATTCTTGGGTTTCTTGAAGTGATCAACACAAATACAGTGTATGATGGCTTACTCCTAATCACCTCCAGGCAGATAATGAGGGCTTTGAAAGCCCAGAAGGGTGAGCGATTTTTTTCAGAAGTACAAAATTTGGGGACTGATCTTCATTCCCAAAGATAAAGGTGGATTAGGAGAGGGGTAATCCAGTGGGATCAAAGGGGCTGTATTCGCTCATGGCAAATGCTCATTTGAAATGTCAAAAAAGTAGATGAATTAGAAAATTCAGATATGTTTCAATTTGAGTATTTAATCTTAAATTTAAACATTCAAATATACAATGAACCTGGGAAATCATTTATCTGACAGACACCCATGCAATGAAAATAAATGAAATTTTAAAATCTGAGAAAGCTAGTATTTTAGAAATGCAAAGAATGGAAGACTATCAAGATAGCCAGGAAAATCTGTGTTGTCCATCATCCTCGAAGAAATAAGTCCCTCTTGATAGCCGAGTTTTCACAGAAGAGTTAGGGCTAAACCTTTTAGTGCTAGAAATATAAAACTTGCAAAACGTGAATTATTTAAAAGCATTTTACCCCCATCCCCTGCCTTCTTAAACAAAGTATCATAGTAATAAAAATCTTCTATTTGCATCATCCTTTGTGGTTTACAAAGTAGTTTCACAAACATTATTTCATACTATCCTCAACATCCCAATAAAGTGGGCTTTCCACAGATGTGAAAGACTGATGAGATGGACAGTTATGAGTGTGAATTTCTCAATGTAGATGAAAGGGGACATAATTGCAGTTTCCTGATGACTTTAGGTCATTATTGTCAATACGAATTGTAAAGATGTTCTGGAAGGCAAGACTCACATGCAATATAAGGGAACATAATATCCAGGTAGACAGTCAGTACCATCAGAGATCCCGCAAAGAGCCAGCTGAAGACTGAAATAACTGAGCAGACTTCCTGAAGGTCCTGAGCAGGGCTCTAAAGTTCTTGTAGGTTAGAGGGACATGAAGAGTCACAGGAAAACATAGTAAGTGTGCTCCTGGATGTTTTCATCAGTAGTCGCTGTTCACTTGAATGATTTCCATTTTGCTGCAAAGGTTACCACTGCCTTGGTCAATTATGCCCCTTCCGCATCACTCCCCTCTCTCACCAAAATTAGTCTCTGTGATGGGTAGTATTGTGTGTCTACTTGACTGGGCCATGGTGCCCATGTATTTGGTTAAACATTATTGTAGACATTTCTGTGAGTGATTTGGATGAGATTTACACTTAAGTCAGTGAGCTTTTTGTAAAGCAGAGTGTCCTCCATAATGCAAGTGGTACTCATCCAGTCATTTGAAGGCCTAGATAGAGTAAGACTAACTTCCCCAGAGCAAAAGGGAATTCTATAGCAAACAGCCTTCAAACTCAAACTTCAACATTAGCTCTTCCCTAGACCTCCATCCTCCCAGTCTTCAGATTTGAACTATGACATTGGCTAAAGTTGATAGAATCAAAGATGTTTCTGTGGCAAAATAAGCCAAATGCTGGGGAGTGCTTCTCAAAGTTCTGTGTAGGAAAAACCAAGACTCAGATCATGAGAGGCCAGTCTTCCCTTCTCAGCTTCTCCACCCTCGTTGCTGTATTCAGAGTCAGTTCACCAGTTATCATGTTGTCTCACAGGTTTTCCCCTTGAACTATATCTGAGGCTTTCTCCAGTATCACCCAAGGGCTTGTGCTAGACCTACTATATTCATCATCTGTCATTTGATGCCACTGATCCTGCCAAACAAGCAAGTGGACAATTGATCAGATTAACTAGCTAAATTAGACTCAACTATAGGCAAATTACTATAGTGTGGAAGTTGGCAAACAATTTATATAAAAGATCAAAAAGTAAATATTTTAGGCTTTGTGGGTTGAGGCAAATCAAGGATATTCTTTATGTACTTATATAACAAGATGAAATAAATTCACATACATTTCTTTTATTTTTTAAAGATTTATTTATTTTTTATTAATGCATACAAGCTGGGATACAGACCAGAGGTGTGGGGCAGTGAGAGGGTTCACCAGAGACGGAGTGGGGAGCAGAACAGGCAGATCAACAGAAACACACTGCTGAGGAGAGCAGCGGGCGAGGCAGGAGAGGTCTGCAATGCCATGTGGGAATCTTCCCAGCTGGGAGTCGAACTCATGTCGCCACTGCCAACAGCTCCACAGCACAGCACCTAACCACTGCACCACCGGGGAGGCCCCTCACATACATTTCTTATTGATGAAATTCAAAATATAATAATAAATGAATAGAGATTTTGTAATATAGTTTAGTAATGAGTAGAATGAGATTCTTGGCGTGGTGAGGTATTTTAGTGTGTGTTCTCCAGAGAAACAAAACCAATAGGCATGATGACTGTATAGGAAGTATAGAGGAAGATATGCAAGATATATATATACACACATACATAGAGAGAGAGAGAGAGAGAGAGAGGGGTAGATATACATACATAAATACATAGAGATATATAGATATATGCTGAGAGGGAAGGGAGAAGGAAGAAAGAGAAGATGGCAATGTATCATGCAATTGACTGACAATTTCAAAATCTGCAGAGTCAATATTCCAGTTTGAATCCAATGATCAAGAAGTAAAATATCCCCCCTTGGGGGAAGAACAGTCTTTGTTTTGTTCTATTCAAATCTTCTATTAATTGGATGAGACCCACCTGCATGATGGATTCTTTAATGTATATCTCTAAAAACTGCTCTCACAGAAACATCCAGAATAATGTTTGACGAAATATCTAGGAACTCCTGACCTAGTCATGTTGACACATAAAACTAACCATAACAGGAAGATAACATTTCACTTAATTATAGTTCAAAATTAGTGGTCCTCATCATCAAACCAACTGGAAATGTTCATCTGTGAAAGTTATTCTTAAGTTTATAGTAAATAGTGAGACTTGGCCCAACAAGAGCAGTAGTTTGCCAATTCTTGCTATCAAATACTATTTGAATGATGACAATGATGGTAATGTCTTCTAAAACTAAAGATAATGAGAGTCAGGATAGTGTAGAGTTAGGAGAGGAAGCTAAATCTCAATTGCCTGGTTCAAATTCTGACTCTCTCACTTAGTATCTGCATGATCTCAGGCACACTGTTTAGTCCTTTGCTTCAGTTTTATCATTTCTAATGTGCACATAAAAGCCACATAGGTTTCCTTTGGCAATTAAATCAGTATCTGTAAAGTTCTTAAAAAAGATGCTTGGTGCATAGTGAGTGGCATTTATAAGATGTGATGATGGTAGGGGTGCTGATGAAAAAAAGGAGAAACACAAAAAAGATGGGAAATGAATTCTTATGATGCTAGGACACTGAGTAGTTTCCCTGATTGGGAGGTATGCTAGAAAACAGATTAATTGACCTCCGAGATCAACCAACTCTACTAGTAACTCCAAATGTGGGGCATACTCTTGTTTGTCAAACACTAAGATTCATGGTCTTGGCTTATGGCCCAACCATCAAGATTATCAGTTATTTATCTTACCCTGAAATAACCTAGGAGGAGTATGGACTGAGGGAGAGTGGGCTCAGGGGAGGGGATGTAAAAATTTTGGTTCTTACCTTCAGAAATGAGTCAGAACCTGGCACACAGGAGATAGAGACCAGCCTACCTAGCCTTAGCTAGCAGTCAGTTTACTGGAGAAACAATAATTTTACAAGGAGGTTAGGAATTTGTGTCCTTATTGAATAAAGAATAAGCGCCCAGATTTACATCCATTGATTTTCTATCCAATTTCTATCTATGTTCATCATGTTGAATTTCTTTTAGTATCCAAAATCAAGCCATTGAGAAAACAAATATATCTCTATCTGTAACCCTACAATGCCCACACCCTTTATAATTTGGCCAACTTTTAATAGATATTAACTCTCAATTGCACTCATTCTAAAGAAAAGATTTTTTTAAGAAGAAATAATGGATTCTGAAAATAAAAAGATCTAGCTTTATTGCTTTGATGAAGATTTGCCACCCATGACCCTTTAAATATTGAACTTGGACTATAAAAATATCACTTCTTATTGATCAAATGGTTATTAAAGTCAGTCAAATGCTGAATTTATATGTCAAACACTTGTAGTATTTCCTGTAAATATTAGGGCAAAGGGAAAAGATGATAATGCCACTGTGAGGAGTCATATCAGATTTGTTCAACTTCACGTAACTGAGAAATAATAAAACTGTCATCAAGAATTTCATTATATATGCCAAGCACTCATAAAAACAGCAGCATATTATTTACGTGTATATATGTACACACACATATATGATAGATCTATACGTGTGTCTATGTGTGAGTCCTGAAAACACACATTCACATGTGACATGGGAGAGAGTGAGGTGATGAACAACCCATGTACCACCCACCTGAGCTAGACTGTGCGTCTGACAGTTGCTGGGTTGTGTGGGCAGCCCCTGAACACAAATACATTTGGGTTTTTCTTTTCTTTTTTTTAACTCAAATCTACTGTGGGATGCTGACCAGCTGCCTACGTCTGAAGGAAAGTCTTAGAACTCAATAAGTCAATGAATACTAATCAGGGATTTAAGGCAGATTCTTAAAGCCTCAGACTAACAATATTCAAGAGGGTTTTGCGGGAGAGGTCAGGACAGAGCCCCTTGGATCTTCTTTTTTCCCCAACTTTCCATGTAAACAAATCCTTCCAAATGAGTATCAGAAAGGAACCATTACTCAATCATGGGGATCTTTTCTGGAAGACTTCTATTGGGGCTGACTGGTGAGCAAAGGAACAGGTAGACATTTCTAATGGCATTTTGATGTACATGCACAAAATTGATGTCGGAAGGATCATTGTAAAGTTCCAAACAGTGGAATATTGAGGACATTTTCAGGTGGCAGTCAGATTCTGGCTGGGTGAGCCCAGTATATTTTCTCATGTCACAGTTGATTAGGTTCACAGGGAAGTGGAAAGAGTAAAAAATTCTCTTATTACCACAGCAATGCCGTCTCAGCCTCTTTTCCCTTTGAATGCAACATTAGTTTTTGTCCAGAAGTCTAACTGCTTTCTACAGTTTGGGGAATTGTAAAGCAGAAACAATTTTCCCAGCCAGGCTGACCTTCACAGTAATGAGAAATGACTGGAATTTCTCTCTATTTCTCTAACATTTGGGGTGGTTTGGGAAGGGGGGGAGAAAGAATATGCTTGTTTTACCTGATATTATGTTGTGGGCATCCATTTGGCACTTTGAGCCTAATTTTTTTCCTTTCAGGGGATTACATGGACGGTTGCACCATGTGACCCAGGAGCCAGACCACAAGTGTATTGAGAAACAACAGTAATATACTTTAAACCTTTTGTTATCACAACAGAGATGGCATTTTGTTTCAGTCATTAAGTGAATAAGTATTTTTCTCCTGGGGATGGCTATTTTCATTTACTCTCTAGCCGCTACTCAGGTGATGAGCAGGAGGGTGGGGAAACTCAACAGTCATTTAGGCCGCATCCCAGCCTCGGGTGTCCCCAGAGTCCCCAGATCCCTGTACCCGTGAGCCACCCGAACCTGCTCCTTCTGGTCGCTTCCTCCTGGCCTCTTGCTCAGCACTGGCCTTTTCCATTACCTAGAGGGCAGGATAAATGAACTTATTTTTTTCAAATATTTAAGGTCCCTGATTAATTGCAGAAAAGTAAAAATTCTCTGGGAGTGAAGCTCAAAGGAAGACCCTTAGTCCCTAGAGACATACCCCAGGTATCCTTTTGCTCTTTGTCTAAGGGCTCAAGTCAGCATTCCTCCCCCAGAGACACTTCTACTTCAGCAGAGAGAGTAATTTATTGGGAGGAGAAAGCATTTCTTAGAAGAGCAGTAGTTTTGTAGTTCCTTTCCCCACACCTCAAACCCTTCCCTATCCCTTTCCAAGTAGGCAGTAGAGTAGCATGACTGCACTGAATCAAATCCCACACTGCCACTTGCTTGTGTGACGTTGGACAAACTTCTTAAACTCTCTGAACATCAGTTTTCACATCTTTAAAATAGGGCTATAAAAAAAAACTAGAGATACAGAGCTCAATGTAAGTGGTTGCCCCATAGAAAGTGGCTATCATTCTGAGTGCTGTTATTTTTTTAGTGATTTGGTATACACTGTATGTCCAAACTTCTAACCTTTTTAACAGTCACCCAAAGCCAAATCTAGATAGAAAAACTGTGCTTGAATCCTGTCGGTGTTATACAGAAAACCTTGAAGGTCACTTTCAAGTACCTTTTTAAGTACATGTTTCTAAAACACAAGCTTGTTCAAAATGTTAACTTTGGGATCTTTTTTTATATATATATTTTAAAGACTTATCTATTTATGCATACAAGCTGGGATATAGGCCAGAGGCATGGGACGGTGAGAGAGTTCACCAGAGACAGAGTGCGGAGCAGAACAGGCAGATCTACAGAAATACACTTTTGAGGGGAGCAGTGGGCAAGGCAGGCGAGGACTGCCATGCCACGTGGGAATCTCCCCAGCCGGGCGTCGAACTCATGTCTCCACTGCCGACAGCTCCACAGCTCCACAGTGCAGCACTTAACCGCTGCACCACCAGGGAGGCCCCAACTTTGGGATCTTAACAATAAAATATAACCCATCTTGAAAAAAAAATAGGGTTATAATGGTGTCTACCAAACAAGACTTTTTTGATTAAAGGGAGAAAACAACAGCCTGTTGTGAGCCCTCATTACTTGTATTATAACTCAACTCTGTTTTTAGCACAAATTGGTGATGAATTTGCCTTATGGTTTCATATAGGACTCCACTATAAGTCCACTCGGTGGTATGTGCTATGGAAAGGTGCGACAAATGAAGAGATTTCCTTTTCTTCTGAACTATGGCACTTCTTAGAACCTTGCATGAGAACCCTGTAGACTAAAACAAAGTGCTAAAACGAAGACAATGTAGTGGAGGAGCGAGTGGTTGAGAGGGTTGAGCAGGGAGGGCACAAGAGAAGCAGCAAGGGAGGGAGCACCAGGATAGGGAGCTGTTGATGATGGAAGCAGCGTGGCCATGAGACTCCAGAGAGCATTTCAGTGTTTGCTCTGTCACTAAATATTGAGCTTTCAGCTGAGGGGACTTGATCTCCTCTGAACTCTTGACTTGAACAGTATCCCCATACTCGCCCATTTCACAGATTAGAAAAGTAAAACCCAGATCATTAATAAAACAAACCTAAGGCCACATATGCCCAATATGTAGATGGTTTTTGGGACTCTTCTAATACAAAATGTATGATCTACTTGAGTATTATTTGCTTTTCAAAATAGTCACAATCTATATATACACATTAGAATACTACTAATCTATGAAATAAAAATGAAATCCTGTCATTTGCAAAAACATGAATGAGGATATTAAACTAAATGAAATAAGTCAGACAAATACATACACTGTATGACTTAAAGTGTGGAGATTTAAAGAAATAAAACTAATGAACAAACAAAGCAATACTAAAACAAACTCCTAGACCATAAACAAAACAGTAGTTATCAGAAAGGGAGAAGAAGTTCTCTAAAGTGGTCAAGTATATGATGAAGAATAGAAACTAAACTTTGGATGGTAAACAAAATGTAGTATATATAAACATTGATTTATTCTTTAAAATTTCATTTTAAAAATTAAAAACAGCCACAGTCACAATACTAAAAATCTTTAACTCCCAGATAGATGTGTAAAACTCAAAATGACACATTAAATTTATGATTATCTAGGGTGGACATAGTTTTTTAATTACTTTTCACATTACTTTTTATTTATTTTATCTTAGTAGTATTTTAATTTTTAATAGTAGTTCAGGTTAATATTTATTCTTATACTTTTATAGTTACTATTTAGTATATTTAGCAAATATACTATATATTTAATTATATACAAATGTATTTATACTTGTGTATTATACATAAGTATATTTATGTGAATAAATAAAAAAATATACACATTAATACATTTATTCACATAAATATATTTATACTTATATATTTAATAATACATAATTTTATTAGTAACAAAATATTTGCCATACATAAGAAACCAACTCAAAGATTCTGTTCCTGGGTCCACATCTCCAAGATTCACCAGGGCACGTATGTATTGGCTTTACAGGAAAGTGTTTCAGAAGTTCATTTAATGACTCCAACTTATGGTCCAAATGTCAGTAACTAGCTCCCTTCCCCCAACCCACTGCATCAACTTTGAGGCAAAGTGATTCAAGTATACTGGTATTGCCATGTGTTCCCTAAAACGCAGAAAGTGTGAAGAACCCCAGCAAACCACCAAAGAACTAGGAGTAAATCTTAGAGGAGGAGATGGAAGAAAGGTAGAGACTTGTTAAAAAACAAAGACACAAAGACCTTATTAACTTGTAAAATTAGTTATTTTTTTAATAACCTTCATAAAGCTGTGAAAAGTAAATGGCTCTACGAAGACCTGGTTTTGAAGAGGGATTTTGCCTTCTTCTCAAACTTTTCATTTTCCTCCTTGCTTAGAGCAAAACCTCTTGGCAAAATTTCTGCCAGCAATATGTCCGTTAGGGAATCTGCTGCCTTCAAGATGGTTTCTGCAGCAATTAATCCAATGAAATAAGTGAATACATGGACCTACTCCGACTCAGGAACATCTTCAACAAAAAACAAATTTATAGATGCAAAGTCATGCTCTCTTTCTCAAATTCACTTCCTTCTCTCTGTCCCCATTGCCATCACCCTAGGGTACATCTCTGTTATAATAGTTCTTCATCTTTTTCCCAGTCTCCCTGACTCCATGCTTCCCAAGATCCCTCCCAACCCACCCTACAGAACAAGCCAACTTTCCTGAAATTTAGGAGAAAACTGGTTTGTGCTGATGGCTTGAGCTGCCATGACATTGTGTGAAGTGACATGGCCTTGGGGGGGGGCAGCTGGGGTGGGGCTCAGTGTGGCACAGAGGAGCATGAATCCAAAGAGTAAAAAGACAAGAGAGTTCAAGAGAGTCCTGCCTCTCCTCTTTTGTCCTGGAAATCTGCTGCCATCACAATCTTTGGTTTCCACTTCTGAAAAATGATCCCACCTATAAGCTACCTAAAAGATCCTTCTGCATTCTGGGGCCTCCCTGGTGGCACAGCGGTTGAGCGCTGCGCTGTGGAGCTGTCGGCAGCACACGATGTGGGTTCGACGCCCAGCCTGGGAGAATCCCACCTGGCGCGGCAGACCTCTCCTGCCTTGCCCACTGCTCCCCTCAGCAGTGTATTTCTGATCTGCCTGTTCTTCTCCCCGCTCTGTCTCTGGTGAACCCTCTCACCACCCCACACCTCTGGCCTGTACCCCAGCTTGTATGTATAAATAAATAAATCTTTAAAAAAATGATCCTTCTGCATCCAATATTGTAACATTTATTTAAGGCAACATGTTACCATCCTTATAATCTGGGTGATGCAAAAAGTGGCAGAAACTCCTGAAATTCTAAGAGGACCAATATGAAATTCGTATTCGATTATTTCTGGTCATTTAAAAGACTAAATCTTTCTTGGCAATTAGTGAAAATAGAAATGTCTGGTTTTCTTTTGCGACTAAACTATAGTTATTCAAAACCTTCTCCAGTGGGGAAGACTAATCAAACATGGAAAATGCTACAGAAAAATGAAGGACTGATGTTGCAATTGTCCAAATGAGAAGAGATGGGGACCTTTACTGGGCAACAGCTGTGGATAGATCTTCAAAATCAAAATGATAAGATTTGGTCATTGATTGAAAATTAAAAGTGAGAAGCGAGAGGAGTCAAGGAAGAATGACCTAAAAATCAAGGAGGAAGGATTCTGAGGAGGAAATTGAGTTTCATTTTGAACAAGCTGAGCTTTAGGTGATATGTATCATTACATAGAAATATACAAAACTCCCTTAGGGTTTGTCTGAAAGCAGAGATTTGCCAAAGTCAGAGCTAGAACCATAGATTCTGCTATAGAATCATAGACTTCTGTATATTGCTTTAGGTAAAATGACCATTTTAACAATGTTAATTCTTCCAATGTGTGAGTACCGCATAGTTTTTCATTTAGTGTATTCTTCCACTTCTTTCAACAGTGTCTTAGACTTTTCAGTATACAGGTGTTTCACCTCCTGGTTAAATTTATCCCTAGTTATTTTATTCTTTTGGTGCAGTTGTAAGCCATTGTATAATCTTGATTTCTCTTTCTGGTATTTCACTGTTTACATATCAAAATGCAAACAATTTTTGTACATTGATTTTGTAACCTGCAACTTTACTGTATCTGCTCATAGGTACTAAAATCTCCCCTGATGTGAACATGACCATTGTGACTCTGCTCATCGTCCAATAATCGCTCCTCTGCACTTACACTCTTGGCTTATAGTCACTATTGCATTTTGAAAGTCCCTGTAATCACTTAGCGGGCTGCTTTTCTCTTCTATCCATACATTTCTACCCATCTTCACCCCCTTCCACTTCCTTTCACGATCATTTCAGCTCCTTTCCTTGAGTTTCAACCCTCCTAACTTAGATCAAGGAACATATACAAATTGTTTATTTTTCTCTTGCATGACCCATTACTAAATGTTCTTCAGGTAAAATTCTACCCAGTTTCTGTAATCCTGCAGTAGAACCAGACAGTTTAAAAATTTTGCTATTTTCCACAATGGTTGTCATTGTTCTTTTTTCCTCTTTAAATTTTTTAAACAAAGAGACCTCCAGGGTCAGTTTCTTCTCTTGGTTCTACCAACACTAACTACTCGGGTTTGCAGAGAGAACTATTCACTTGGGTCAGCGCATGAGAGGATATTCCTTCTGAAAATGAAAGCCCTAGTCATTTGAGGTAAAATGCCCTTCTAGACAGAGCTGTATGACTTTCTGAAAAAGGGCATTTATAGAACCTCAAATAGATGAATCGTTTTCTTTCAAGCAGGGAAATGTATTTTACTCTTCTTGCCTCAACTGAGATTGAGCCCATTCATTTCATTTTTTTATGCTCTCCTGTTTTATTTAGAAATGATCTATTCATCCCAACCCAATTGAAGAAATATAGATAACTCAGGGGAAAAAATTGTTATATTATTCACATGAGGACTGTAGATGCTCCCACTAAATATTTTCATAGCACCATTTAATTTGGCCTATATAAACCTGGCCTACCATTCTCTTTTATTTGTTACATCCTAAGAAGGCAGCATAATGCCCAGAGTAAGTGAGACCCAGATTCTCAGGCAGATGCTCACATGCACCTTGGGCAAGTTACGTCACTTCAGGGTAGTGGGATGTATTTCTCAAGGTATCGCGGGATTAAGTGAGCTGCTAAGCATCTGACATACAGGATGTCATACGTTAAATGTTATCACAGGCATAAAGGCACATGTTACAGGAATCTTTTCGCTTCTCCGGTATTGTTGAACTAAGCCAGTCTGCTGAATGGGGAGGATGCTCCGTTTCATGCTTTTTTTTATTCTCAATTGAGCACTTCTTGTATTGCAAATTGCAGGATATTTTTAAACAACCAAAAATAAGAGTATTGTTAGGTGTGAGAGTGCTACATGTTGCCAAAAAATATCTCTTCATCAAAAATTGAATACTCTTTTACCTATTTTCAATTTTCATCATTAGTATTTATCTGCTTCTGGAATAACTATCTATACAGCTGCAAAACAAGTTAAAATGGCTGAAGTGCTACCTTCTAGCCTCTTGCTTCTAGAAGTCTTCCTTTCTTGGGCTCCTTTCACTTTGATAGCAATGTCTTTGGTGAGACAGGTTTCAAAACAGATCCCCAAATCCTGCTTCATAATGCTCTGATTTACTCACACTCAGACCGCTGGCTGCCCAGTGATCCTGGTGGAAGCATTACCGAACATTCTAGGGGAGGGCAGACTGATCACTTCCATAAAGGGGAGAGTGACCCCAGGGGAGTTCGCGCATATGTGTGACACTGGAAAAACATGCTGAGCAATCCAACCGCCTGCCTCTTCCCATTTTTATGAGTTTAGGGAGCTCTTTCCCTTCCCTAGGTAAATGGTGTGTCACCTTGAGTCACCTCACACTAGACCGTGAAAGCTACTCTCAAGGGACTCTCAATAAAGTATTTTTTTATGGATTGCATGAGACTGATTTGTATGTATAGATGTTACTCTCCCTTGGAATAT
Organism: Scalopus aquaticus; assembly: GCA_004024925.1. Classification (NCBI taxonomy): domain Eukaryota; kingdom Metazoa; phylum Chordata; class Mammalia; order Eulipotyphla; family Talpidae; genus Scalopus; species Scalopus aquaticus. The sequence goes on along the minus strand of PVIJ01001537.1, from coordinate 8,488 downwards.
TTGCATAATTGCAGGTGCCTGTGTCCCTGTTCCAATTTAAACAGAAAAAATGTCCTAATTATGAAATGGGTTCTCATAATCAGTTGATTAGATTCCTGATTTTTCTTTATTAATTCAGTTTAAACCTTTAATAAAGTTACACAAAGTCTCTTAGAATTTGTTTCTGTCCTTAAGAAATCTCCTGAGCTACAGCTATGTAATTTCAGTCAAGATATAAGAAAAACAAATGCCTTCACTCACAACCAGTGTAGCAGCTCTTGTGTTGGGAACTCTATCTAGCCCTTGGTTCTTTGAAACAGCTGAGAACCAAGAAACAAGCAAAACGTAATATAGAAATTATAAAATCTTTGTCAAAGCATTCAGGAACATTACTTAGAGGCGAGAAAAGAATTTAAACTGTCATCCAGATCCAACCAGATTGGCTATCTGGTAGCAAAATCTGTAGCATTTAAGAAAGATCAATGAGAAAAATGGCACCACCTATCAGGACAGGGAGGGACAGAAACAGACAACTCAGAGAACAGTCCTCTGGGCCTGTGTGGGGTAGGAGAAATGGGTACAAATCATACAGGAACCAAAGGGGAAAAGACAGACCAGCCCTGAGCTCCAAGAAGGGCCCAGCAGGAGGTTAAGAGAAGCTAGAGGAAGCAAGGAGACTGGAACAGACCTAAGCCACCAGGTCAGGGCCGAGGAGAGGGGACAGGGCACCACGCCCGAGGTTCCCACAACAGACACCAAAAAGACCCCAAGTTAGGAGGTAAGAGTTCAGGACAAGCTGTGCTCCCATGGAAGAAGAGCCATCTTACAGCTATTGAAGGAAGAAATAAAGCAAGGAAAATGTGATTAGACCCTGGTAGAAAAGCCTGGGTCAGGGCACAAGTCACAGTGTCTCTACATGTATAGCTGTTGGGCAAGAGCTCAGTTCCCCAAACTTAGATGCCAAATTCCTGAAAGAATGGATCTGGGGTTCCAGGATGGGCACATTATATGCCAGCTGATTGTCATGAAATGCCTGGAGTCATCAAGCAAGGGAAATTCCATTAAAATTAGGGAGACACACACAAAAAATATTAGTATGAAAAGGTATGGATAATGTTTAATGCAGGGGTGAAAAGTAAATAAAAAGGATTACTTTTGCCCCAAAAGTACCTATATTATGCTCCTTAACACTACACTGTCAATACATGTGTCACCAGTGAGAAGTGCAAGAAGACAGACACCAGTGTTGGCATTATCATCTCTGGGATTGGATTCTTTTTAATTTATGTCTTGTTTTCTTGCCTCTATTTTATAATTTTCTACAACAAACATTTGCCTCATGTGCAACAAAAGCGATAAAGTGTAAAAGAAGATACATTAGCAATACATCTTTAAATATTTCCATGAACAAGATTTAAGCATTTAGAAATCCTGGCAATCTGATAGATAGGATTCGTGCCTTTAGGAACCTAGAGACAGCTAAAGATTTCCCTTATCTAAGAAAAGAGAATCTTGGTCTAAACCACAGCAAACTTTCTATTCTGCTGCCTTTTGTAATATTTTAGCTTATGATTATAAGGAAAGTGTTCAATTTCTTTTGCTCAAGAGAGAAATGACCCCCAATTAGAAATGACCCTCAATTAGATCAATCCAACAGCTAAGCTCTTTAGCTTCATGAGCTATATATTTGAGCTCTTTTGCCTTCACAAAGTATTGAAACTAAGAGCCCATAGAAGTCACTCAGGGATGTTGATCCTTTGACCAGAACCCAGAGGGTTACATGAAAGTGTCCACAGTCATAAAAAAAAAAAAGTGCTTAGACTGTTATAAACCAATGTTAATTCAATAAAGGAAAATAAGAAGTAACTGAACACCAAAACCAAAAAACAAACAAAGAAAAAAAAACAAACAAACAGTGCTTAAGTTACTGGAGCCATGTCCCTGAATACTAATCTCCACTTTTACCCACCAAAACCAAAGCGATTTTTCAATGTACCAGAAAGCAGCACGTTTTAAGAAGTCAGGGCTCAGGGCCTCCCTGGTGGCGCAGAGGTTAAGCGCTGCGCTGTGGAGCTGTAAGCAGCAGGGATGCGAGTTCGACGCCCAGCTGGGGAGAATCCCACATGGTGCGGCAGACCTCTCCTGCCTCGCCCGCTGCTCCCCTCAGCAGTGTATTTCTGATCTGCCTGTTCTGCTCCCCGCTCTGTCTCTGGTGAACCCTCTCGCCGCCCCACGCCTCTGGTCTGTACCCCAGCTTGTATGTATAAATAAATCTTAAAAAAAAAAAAAAAAGAAGAAGTCAGGGCTCTCTGCCTCTGCAAAAACGTGGGCATCTTCCCTGGGATTCAGTTTCTTCATTTGTCAATCACCTGCCTCTTGACATTTCTGTTGCATGAAATCACATGGAAACACAAAGCTTCTGTTTCTGCTCTCCACTCTCATACATCTCAGCAAGGGCAGAATGGCTCAATTCTATCATCCTCTCCCAAATCTTAATTTAAATATGATCAATGAAACCCCAGATAGAGGATCTTAAAATATGTAGTAGATAGCAAATCATTTGAACATAAAGAACTCAAAGAAGTTTGATCCAAAGACTGATTCAATATTCTAAAGTACTGCCCAGTTACTGGTTAGGGAGAGGGGATAAACCCAAACTAGCCCCAGTGGTTCTCATTTGTTCCACATACATCTGGAAAAAAATTTTACTGGTTGTGGCTCATAAAATAATAGATACTCCATGCTTAGAAATACTTGCAGTTGGTTCAGATCATATGCTCCAGGGCTTGGACCAGACACCACGATTGGGCTGTTTCCTTTTTGCAGCAGCAGTGATAGATCACCATCCTTAAAACCTTACCAAGTTTTTTTTTTTAAGTTTTAACAAAATACACTTCTACTCAAAGCATGCTTATATTGTGAACATTGTGTCTGAAATCTATAGAAACAGAGGCTAACATAAAGGTGGCCAACTGAAGAGTGTGTTGGAGTCTGTAGCAGTTTTGTGATTCTCTACCAAGATAAAAAAAATCTGCCGTGTGTATGGCTGTAAATTAAAACAACCAATATCCAGTAATTACAATTATTTTTCAAACGCAGGACTGGTAAACAGGCTTCCTTGTTTCTGCCTCAGGGCCTTTGCACTTGGTGTGCCCCCTCTGCACAATTCTGTCTCTAGATAAATTTCGGACTGGCTTTCTCATATCTGTAAACGCTCATGTCAGCGTTCACCTTCTCAGAAAAAGCTCTCCTGACCACACTATCTAAAGTTTCTGTTACCTCTGTCCCCACCAGGCTCTCTATCACATTGTCTTGCTTTGGTTTCTTCCTAGCACTTCCCACTACCTATACTCATCTTCTCAGTTGTTTGCCAATTTATAGCCTCTGTCCTCCCATAGACTGCCAGTGCCATGTCTCCTGTGTTCTACTTGCTCACCAGTACCTAGAATCATGCCACGCTTGTGATAGGCTATCCATAAATATCTGCTGACTAGTGATTCAAGTATTTCCCCTTTGTTTCAGCATCTGTGTTTCTGTTCTGTGGACCATATTTAGGCAACATCCCTAAACCATGTCTTAACTATAGTCCCTTAAACACAGACTGGGAGGAAACAATATTGGGTCAGGTAAATGATTCAAACACATCTGGAAGCTTTACCTCCCATAACAGATCCTTATAAATGGAGAGATGACTTCTAACAAGGAATGGTAGCTAAATGTTTTTGAAGATCAGAATTTAGATGTTATTTTCATATGTGTAATTTAGAGTCTTCCAAAAGTGTTCTGAAAAGGCTGTGATCAAAAATGTAATACTCATAAGCAGAGTCAATAAAATAAACACCCAAATCCATGCAGAGTGAAAGGAACACTAAATGCCTAAACTAATAGCACTCTTACTATTGCTCCTTAAACTTAATCCTGGACTTCCCTAGGGCAAAGATAGAAAAGGAAAGAATAGTTTCTATAAAATTCAAATCCTTGCAATGAGAAGATGATCAGTTTGTTGTAAGTGATCCTTCATCTCCTTTGTGTTTTCATTCAACAAAAACATATTGCTTGCCAAAAAACCAGAATGGCAGGAGGAAATAAAATGGAATAAGACTTATGTCTGCTTTTGAGTAACTCGTGGTCCTCTGGGATGGGGAGAGAATCAGGCATGACTGAAATTAATTATAATACAATTATAATATTAGAATCGGGGGACTCCCTGTTGGCGCAATAGGTTAAGCGCGGCACTGTGGAGCTGTCGGCAGCTGTGCACTAGTTCGATGCCTGGAAGGGGAGATTCCCACATGGTGTAGCAGACCTCTCCTGCCTTGCCCGCTGCTCCCCTCAGCAGTGTATTTCGGTCAATCTGCCTGCCTGTTCTGCTCCCCACTCTGTCTCTGGTGAACCCAGTCACTGCCCCATACCTCTGGCCTACACCCCAGCTTGTATGCATAAATAAATTTAAAATATATATATATATATGGATGCTGGGATGTAGAAGGGCACATTCTATATCCATGTGAACCTCTGTAATGTGGAGGCTCCAGCCTCCATAACAGAACTGATGAACTGGGTGTGGTTATTTGGCCTTGTCCTTTTGTATGCAAGAGAATTTCTGCCCAAAACAGCTGCCTCCTTTGGATACAATTGCTCTTGAGCTGTCCTCAAGCATCATGCTTTAATCAAACCTTGATAGAAAGACCTGTAACTACTGGGCACTAAGCTACATGTAGAAGCCCCAGAATGAAGCTAAGATTCTGTTACCGCCAAAGGCTCATATCTGATTCCTCAGGCTGCTTCTAGCTCATGTTGGGAAGACCAGGAGTTCTGCATTTACCATCTAAAAACCACTTTAGGGCCTCCCTGGGGCTGCAAGGAGTTAAATCTCAGCACTATGAAGCTATTCGCAGCCACTATGGGAAGAGTTCGATCCCAGCCAGGGAGCTAACCCACATGGCACAGCAGACCTTTCCTGCCTTGCCCGCTGCTTCCCTCAGCAGTGCATTTCAGTAGACATGCCTGTTCTCCTCCCAACTCTGTCTCTGGTGAATCCTCTCACTACCCCACACCTCTAGCCTACACCCTAGCTCTTGTATGCATAAATAAATAAATCTTTCAAAAAAATAAATAAGAAGAAGCACTCTATATCATTTGTATGAAAAATAAAAGGAAAGGGACACCAGAAATAGTTATTTCCAGGAAATTATAGTACATCAGGTTATGATCTTCAAGGAAGGAGCAGAATAGGTGTTTTTCAACCTTTATGTAAGGGAGAATGGGGAGGCATTTGGGTGAAGAAAGGACCCACCACATACCTTTATCTATAGAGCATTGTTTCACTGTATAGCATTCGTGGGAAAATTCCTGTCCCCAGGAACAGAGGAGGCAACTTTTGGTGAAGTCACTGCAGACTCCCACTCCATAAAAGTCATCTCATTGCTTCTATTGTCTGAACATAATGTTGGTATTCTTGCTTATCACAATTATTTTTAAACCAAGAAAAGTAGGCTGTGGAATGACTGTTTTAATGGTAAATTGAATTACTTGGACTTAGTCTTCTAAGAAAAAAGGGGGGGAGGTAAGTCCTTATTTTGTTGCCAAGTGCATCTTTTATCTAGTCTGTTAAAAGAATGGTTGGTACATTGACCCCTCTTTATATTTAAAATCATTCTACTTGAGCTAATGTATGCATGATTACTATTTGAATACTAGGTGACAAAGTTCATAAGAAAGAAATGCATTAAAAATGCTTAGCAAATTACACTGGTCAACAGTGAGATCGTTACTGACTTTAAAAGGCCCTAATCTGTACTATCTTGGTGTGCTGAACATGAATATAACCCTGAAAATTTTTCATTAGCTCTCGTTTTGAAGATATTTCATGTTATATATATTTCATTTTATATGTTTTACCATGTATCCAGTAGGACTGCAACAACATCCTAAATCAGCCTAGAGTGATGTAATATCATATCGCATTGCATAATACCATCATGCACACATCATCCAGAGTTGATTGCATCATTTTCTGATGTAATGCAATACTAAGTAAGCTGACGTCAGCAGTGCACTATAGAAAGCCCTGTCGAAAAGGTTGAGCACCGAAAAGATTTCAGACTTTGTGCGAGACAGTTTAAGCTACTGTTCCATAGAACTGTTATTATTTTATCCATTTAGGTACAATACAGAACAGTCACGCCTTGAAAGTGCGTTAATAGGGTGGACAATTTCTGCTCTGTTTGTGGGGAAGTGACATTTGCCAACCAGAAGAAAGGTATCACTTCTCAAATGAAGAAGGCTTATCACCTTTCTTTACTGTGGATGCAAGGCTGGTGACCAAGACAAGCCTTAGGCCCCGCATATATGCTGTGCTATATGTGCAACACAGCTTTCACAGTGGTTCAATGGCAAAAGACCATCAATGCCGTTTGCAGTGCTCATGGTGTGGAGAAAGCCAAGCAACCACATAAAAGACTGTTACTTCTGCTTGGTTCCTCCTCTTTCCAACGGAATTATGAAGCAAAAGAAGTTGAAAATAGTCTACCCAAACATTCCATCTGCATTGAGATGACCGGTTCAGCAACTTGCTGCAGGGTGATGAGAAACCAGCATGAAATGCTTTTCGCCTAGTGTCTACAAATTTTCTTGGGAATGTTAGGGCAGAAAACTAGAAGGAACTAGTAGAAGACATGCTGATGCAGTATCAGAAACTTGGCTGCAATATGTTTCTAAGATCCACTTCCTTCATTCCCATCTGGATTTCTTCCCTGAAAACTGTGGTATGGTTAGTGATGAACATGGCAAATGTTTTCATCAAGATATCGCATCAATGGAACAAAGATACCAGGCAAAATGGTCCACTACAGTGCTGGCTGATTACTGGACACTCCCCAGAGATGCTCCTGAACAGCTGTACAAGAGAAAAGCGAAGAAATCTAAGTAGTCTATGACTTGATTTTTTACAGGTATTAACAGTAGGCCTATTACTATTGGCATGCATTTTGTGATGTAAACATCAATTTATTGCAGATTACAAAAACAAAAATCCAGAGCCAAAGTTAGAATTTGACTGTCATATTCGTGTTGAGCACATACAAATTGATAGGAAATGACTAATTTTATTTCAGTGATATGACTTTTGTAAAAATTTGTTGACCAGTGTTATAGGATTGTTTCAAATTTTTTTTTTGATGAAATGCAATGTTCACTGCATCTCCTGGATCTATTTACACAGTTTTGTTGTTTTACTTTGGCCAGTATAAGGACATCTACATACATCAGCTTATTGACTCTCCTCCCCTTCTAGATAATATGTTTGCCACAGAGAACTGTATCTGTAATGGTCACAGTGTCAGTAACAAGGAACATCAGAAGGGAAAATAGTGCCATTCATTTTTAGAAATATACAAGCCATTGTACATATTACTTTTTCTACACATAAATAAAAATTAATGGAAAAGACAGCAGCACATGATTATACCATGTGTTAAATAAATTTATATCTCAGAACAATAATCTACAGGGCCTCCCTGGTGGCCTAGGGGTTAAGTTTCAGCGCTGTCACCTCTACAGCCTGAGTTTGATCCCCAGCCAGGGAGCTAACCCACATGGCACAGCAGAACTCTCCTGTCTTGCCTGCTGCTCCCCTTAGTGTATTTCAGTAAATCCACCTGTTCTGCTCCCCACTCTGTCTCTGGTGAATCCTCTCAACCCACCCCCCACCCCCCCACGCACACACCTCTGTCCTACACCCCAGTTCTTCTACACAAAAAGAAAAGAATCTACATTCTTTACTTTTATTCTGACATGCTTCAAAACAACCTGTCAATGCCAAGTTCTAAACTATAAAATTGATTTATCTTGAATACAGGCCTTTGTGTATGTGTTAAGGTCTTTTTCTTCTGCAACTTTAGATATAACTAAACCAACATCTTCTTGTAACTTGACCTTAACTGTGGGGTGAAACAACTGAAATCCAGGTACAAATAACTTTAACCACCAACATATCTTTTAAAGATTTATTTATTTATTTATTTATTTATGCATACAAGCTGGGATGTAGGCCAGACATGTGGGATGGTGAGAGTATTCACAGAGACAGACTTGGGAGCAGAACAGGCAGATCAATGGAAGTACACTGCTGAGGGGAGCAGTGGACGAGGCAAGAGAGGTCTCTGGTGCTATGTGGGAATCTCCCCTGGCCGGATCGAACTCATGCTGCAGTGGCTCTGGATAGCTTCATAGTGCTGTGCTTAACCTGTTGCGCCACCAGGAAGGCCCCCACCAATATTTCTCAGGTTAAAAATACTGTGGTTACAAAAACTAAGGAAAATAAAACACACATTTGTAAATCTGCTTTTTTTATATATATATAATATATATTTTTATTGTTATTTATGTCTTTTACATTTTGCATTCCCCTTGGGTAGCCCACCACCAATTCACCCGTGATCCAGCTCCATGGTCCCTTGTGTTCTTTTCTATTCCATTTTGTGCCCTTTCCCTTCCCTCCCTCCGGCTC
>PVIJ01001536.1:112500-194454 GCA_004024925.1 Scalopus aquaticus | reverse complement strand
TTCTGATCTGCCTGTTCTGCTCCATGCTTTGTCTCTGGTGGACCTTCTCGCCGCCCCACGCTTCTGGCCTGTACCCCAGCTTGTATGTATAAATAAATAAATCTTAAAAAAAAAAAAAAAAAAAAGAAGTACACTGCTGAGGGGAGCAGCGGGCGAGGCAGGAGAGGTCTGCCACGCCATGTGGGATTCTCCCCGGCCGGGCGTTGAACTCGCGTCGCTGCTGCCGACAGCTCCACAGCGCAGCGCTTAACAGCTGTGCCACCGGGGAGGCCTGTCATTGTTTTCTTATAAAGATGGTGTTTTCTGGGCCTCCCCGGTGGCTCCCGCTGTGGAGCTGTTGGCGGCGGCAACGCGAGTTCGACGCCCGGCCGGGGAGAGTCCCACATGGCGTGGCAGACCTCTCCTGCCTCACCCGCTGCTCCCCTCAGCAGTGTATTTGTGCTCTGCCTGTTCTGCTACCCGCTCTGTCTCTGGTGAGCCCTCTCGCTGCCCCGCGCCTCTGGCCTGTACCCCAACTTGTATATAAAAAAAAAAAAAAAAAGATGGTGTTTGCTATTAACAAGATGAAAGGAAATTATAGTCACAAGTTTATATTATTTTGTTTTTGTTTTGGAACCCTTAGAATTTACCAGCTAGTCTATTTTACACTTCTCTGAAGTAGACCTAAGTTCTCTAAACCCATTCTTTCTGCATTCACGTGGCGAGTGCAAGGGAAGAAGATCTGGTAAACTCATTCACACTAACAAATGATACAAAAGTCATCCAATGTGCTACCCTCCCAAAATGGCTTAAGTCTGAATCAGGAATAAATTTCAAATTGAAAAATCAATTGTGTGAGAAGATGAAGCATTTTTAGAGCAGAACATGGTCCTATCATAATACCAGAAATACTATGTATTCTCCCTAAATATAGGCCAATGTTATATGTTCTCATTTAAAGAGCATGTATACCCTTAGAGAACAGATTTCTAATACAATATCAGTTCACTTTTCATTGACAGTTTGGAACTATTTCCCAATGAGGTAATCACTATATTTTCATTGAGACAGAGGCAACTATACAGTTCAATACTTCAAAGGTGTTTGTGTAGCAGGTTGGGCTTTTGACATTATTATAATCTCATGAGTGTTATTCTTAAACACCTGTGAAAACATTTCAGGGAAAATGGTGGAACCTTATAAATTAAAGGTTCTTCAATATTGATCAGGCTGTAACATCTAATTAACATTTTCAAGGCTACTGCTTCATTTAGATGAACGGTAAGCTTTGAGTGGCAGCCACAGACAGCTCATAAACATGGTTACAACAAAGTAATTTGCCTTTGTCAGATACAGACATTCAGCAATAATGTTCTCTTGCCTTAATAAAGTTAAGCACCACTTAGAGTTGGTACTTCACTTTGCCTCTTTCTATCATATAGTGTGTTGTTCTGTTCTTAAAACAGACATCTGCGTAGGTGTGCATTTGTACTTTCCCACTGTATAGATACTCAAATTCTTGAGCTTTTAGCTATAGAATGGTGCAGTTGAAATTTCTATCAGCCAATTTCCATCATCATTACTTAATGTAACAAAGCTATATACTTCCCAATACCATTTTATTTTGACTCATGTTTGTTTGCATTGAAAAAAATCTTGTTTCAATATGAATGTTAAAAATAATCACTCAAAAACATGTACCATATAATTAAAAACTAGATTTAGTCTTGACCACATAAGGTATTTATAAAATTTATACCATAAAATGATATTTTCAAATAATGGTAGGTTTGATTGCAATTTGTCAATAATGAAATTATATGTAACTTATAAAGTTTTTTGATGATAAGTTTGCTATTCTATTATTCTGTAACTAAGCTATCTCGGTGGGACATGTCTCATTTGGTAAAAGGTGAAAGATTTATATGATCTGAAGAGAAACCAGAGTATCATTTCTTATTTGTAATCTTCAGAAGTATAGACTAAAACTAAGACTTGTCTTTTGAATTATTTCCAAAGTCATTCTCTTCTAAAATAACTCATGCAACAGCTAATCATAATATATTTTAAGTTGAATAGAAAGTATATTAATTAATATTTAAGTTGGAATTAGACATAGAATTCTAAAGGATTTTATTACTGATATAACTTGTGCGGACATATACTTGGAAAAATATCAAATTATTACATGAAGCATTACTGATAAGAGTATCAGTGTGAGACCCATTAAGTCTTTCCCTTTATTTTGCTTTATCAGTATTTTTTTATTCTTTCTATCCAACTTCTACTTAACTTTTCTCTCTTGGGAAGATGGATTGTCAAAACATCAAGGATCTCCTAGGAATGCTTGTACTTCTGAAAACTTAGTCTTCTTTCTTGTATCTTTGGCTCTTAATGGTGTGTGTGGTGTGTGTGTGTGTGTGTGTGTGTGTGTGTGTGTGTGTAATCCAGTTATATATCAGAAGTAAGAGACTAGGGATGGTGAAAATTTAGCTCAAGAATCAAGATAATGGGTAAATAATATGTTTAGCATAGATAGTTGAGAAAATGGGCATTTGAGATTACAGAGGTTTTCTCATATCAGGAAAACCTTGTTTCTTGACAAATAAACAAGTTATCTCTTATGCAAGTTCCTTCAAAACACATTCCAAACTTGAGAATTAAAGAAATAAAGGTACTATCTTTTTTACAAATTCATGGAACTTTTGCAGAGGTTATAGAGTGAAGATGCATAAAGTTAGTGGAATTTGGATTAGACTAGAGATAATTTCACCTACTTATAATAGGAACTTAGAATGACCCTTGAATTTAGAATGACCCTTAGAATGACCCCTGATGACCCTAGAATTGACCCTTAGAATGACCCTTCATTATATTCATGTTTGCTTATCTACAATGCAAGAAAATTCCCCCATTGCTTCATTTGCTTACTATATGGCAATTGTAGAAAAATTATTAGATTTTATAATCCAAACAAGTAAATTTAAGAAACTAAAGTGGTTTATAAAATATATAAAATCAAAGAATAATATCCTATGAAGATTTAAGAATATGTATTATTTGTCAGGCTCATAATGTGATTTATATTGAGAATGAATGATTGTATTATGCCATTATAAAATTTGTTAATAGTTAATTGTGGCTTTGGTTTCAGAAGGGGGGGTTTACTACCCTCAGGTATTTCACTCAATTTGGGGAGACAAAAATGATGTGCATTTGTAGGTATACATTTGTACATGACTTTGAACAACAGGAAGTACACTTGGGAGAGGGGCCTTGACAAAATCATGTACTATGGTCACTATTTACTAATTTCATTGATCCTGGTAAGAAGTCTACTAGGGTATTTTTAGGGGAAGAAATATACTTGCCTCTGATTTAACAATGATTAATCCCTAAGTGGTTCATATCTCTATGACCAAGCAGTACTCTGGAGTTTTCCTATAGTCAGATACATATTGTACTTATACATCTATCTATCTATCTATCTATCTATCTATCTATCTATCTATCTATCTAACATCACCTATCATTTTGAAATATAGTTATACAGATGATATTTGTTGACATTCATGCTATACTGAACCAGGATCTAGTCAAATTTGCAGACTTCACCTATTTTTTTACTTGTAGAAACCTCATTTTCAGAACCAGGAACTATAGTTTTTACCTCTAGTTCTTTTCTGTACTTTTCCTGGACTCTCTTTCAAACTAAACAAAACAAGGTTGGAGAATCTTCTTCCCTACTGTTTACTAGCATCACTATACAAATCCAATAAAGTGACATCCATCTAAAATTACAGAGTTTTGAAGTGAGTTAAATATATTTTGTTTTGCTCCAATTAACCCATTTTTTAAATTTTGTTATGTTCTGCTTTGCATTTTGGAAATGAATCTGTCTTCAATAGAGAACAAATAGCTTTGTAGCAACTGAATAGAAAGGAAGCCATATTGGCTTTGGCCTACCCAATGATACATTGCTTGCCATCTATGGGGCCAAATGTAAATAAAATGCAGAAAAGTGACTGTATGACATGTACCAAGGTGAATTCATTGTGAGATTTCATACCGAACACAGATTATTCTGGGGCAATTATTTGCACAGGCTAGACAAGTGGTTGTTTATACAGGTGGCTGCAGAAACAACTATTCTCCAAGCATTTTGACAACCAAATCTAATAAATTTCCTTCTTAATTGTTTATTCTAGGGACAGGTGATGACAGTTAGTCACCTGAGATACATGGAAAAACCACAAGTTATCAGAAGATTATCTTTAAATGAGGTACTGGATCTTAAATAAAAGACAAAAATACTAGGCTTTTATGGTCTCAAAGTAGTGCCCAGCAAAATCATTGCAAAGTGAAGACACGTGACTCCCCTCCTTCACATATTCACAAGCAAATTATTAAAAAAACAAAAAGCAACAACAGAGACAGCAACTCCTGAAAGGTCAGTGGGGGACTGTCACATTTATCAAGAGCAATGACATGGCAGAAAGGGGTAGAAAAAACTGTGTTTAGAGTGATACCTGGGCAGTGCAACCACGAGCAAGCTGGGTAGCGGCTGTACAGAGTCCCTATGCTGTTGTTAATTCAAAGTCATAAGCGCCACATCAGGGACTTTAAAAACTAGGCACTACACCAAAGAAGGGGGTACACAGAGTCAACGTGCGGGACAGAGAATGCGCTACTGGAGAACGCGTGCAGTGAGGTTACAGAGTGGTGACAGTTGACTTGAGCCTGAGCCTCCCAGACTGGAATAGCTGGAGCCGAACAGGTGGGAAGAGGCAGATCAGTTCACCTGGGTATCCTCACAGATGACTATATGCAGTCTGAGGCTGTGATGTGTGAAACACCTGCCTCACCTCCACTCAGCACCTCAACTGAGAAAACAACTAAATGTCACTCACCAGAGTTCAAAATACCTGGAGCTCAACAAGAGGAGTAAGCATCCCAGGGTAGGGCTGTTACTCCAAAAGAACGAGGACAACCCAGTTAATGGCCCTGTCTCAATATAGTCCCCATGCAGTGCTACATCTATTGATTGGTTGAGGCTGGCCCAAGACTGCTGGAGACATTTTGGCTGAGGAGTTGGCTAAGGCAGGAATCACTGGGGATCCCTGCCATGTAACTCTGGTGCCTGTATCTGTAGGTATCTTAAACCCTTGCAGCTCATAGGAGGTGAATTTTTGGTGTCCTACTGCCTCGATTCCTTTCTACCTATTACCCCTTATGAGCACTAGTGCCTCAGCCATATGAACAGGCACAAAATCAATGTCTATGAAATCATACATACCTAAAAATCCTGGGTAAAAAAAAAATGATTATGCCAAGATTCTTGTAGGCAGGGTATGCAGCCAATTTATCAAGACAAGGAAAGGAAACTCCCTATTATAACCCTTAAAAACTAAAAATGAAGAGGCAGAAGAATTTATCACAAATGCTAGAATGAAAATCCCTGAGAAAATTCTCCATCCCCAGAACTGTGTATCATACCTGAGGAGGAGTTTAAGGTAAAATTATAGCAATGTTTATCAAATTCAACTATACTTATGCAGTAGTCACTTAAATGATACTCATTATTCTGAACAAGAGCTTTTTTAAGACCTCAAACCAATTCAGCAAAACCACAAATTTCCTCAAATTAATCTGGGAATAAGTAATAGTTTCATCTTCTTACACCTTTAAAATAGCAATAGTGAGAAATCATTCTTCCAAACATATTTTACACCAGTGCATGTCTGTTAACTCTTCTCTTTGACTATCTCAGAAGCTTCTCTGAAGTCATTATAGCAAGCCCATCTGTGCTTCAATTCATAATGAAAAAAAAATACCTATTGAGTGTTTACTCTGCTCAAAGCATGAGTAAAATAGGACACCTCTTTTCAAAAGTTGATAATCTGTGTAGGATTTCTACTATTAAACAAGACATTCAAAGTGAGTCAGCATACCTTGAAAGGTCTGCATCAATAATGTCACCATCAACCTTTAAGTTTAGGTTAACTTTAATTGTTGTTAACCTTAACAGAAGTATAGCTTATCTTTTCAAATACCCTGTGTCCTTATTACCACATTTACAGATGAGAGAACTGAAACAATGAAGGTCAAGTGAGTTACTCCATGATTAATAAAGCAAAAAATAGAATGCACTCTCTCCTCCTGTGTTTAACCAAAAGCTCAGAGGCAGTAAGCTGTGGACAATTTAAATGAAAAGGAAGTGTTAAAACTTAACCAGAGCAATTTTGAGATAGGTGTTTTAGTTAATAAAGGCTGTCCAAAAGTAATTTTAGTTATGTGTAGTATTTATTATACTCTAAGAAAGGTATAGTTTGCTTCAAACCGTGATTAAAAATTAGAAATCATATCTATCAATGGATATATTTTCTTTTTAAATTTACTGACAAAAAAGGTGCAGATGGCACCCCAAATAAAAGACTGGCATGGACCAGTATCTTCTCTGTGAAAATGACTAATGTATCATGGCACTTCTGCCAGAACTACATAAAGATACTGCCAAAAATGATCATATCATTATCAGCTAGTGTTCCCAATTGTTCACTGTTTGTGTCACATATGGATCCTCTGAAATGCAGAACTCCTACCTAAAGAAACCCTAATATCATTATAAAACATGAACTTTTGCATGTTTTTAAAATGTTTTAAGGAAACTGAGTTTGTTCTACAGTAAACAGACATATTTTCCTGGTGTCAGTAAGAAAAAATAACAGTGCAAAAAATAAATGAGATTCAAGTTTCAAAACGTATTTGTAAAAATCAAATTAGAATACAAAGAGAATTTGATCTAGGTGTCTATATAAACAAATGTTTTGTTCTTTCACATACTCTAGATTTTTACCTTGTAATCATCTGCTAAACATCTAGCACTAACCATTTGACATACAAGAAAATTCATTTTTTCTCAATTTGTGAGGCTTTAATAAATGTCAGTTGAATAGTAACTAATTCCAATGCTGATTCTCAGTGAACACCTGAAACTAATATAGTGTTATAATGCAAAGTTACGTCAATCAAAAAAGAAAAAGATTTATCCAAAGAATGCAAAAAATCCAATTAAAAGGGATATATGCAGTGTATTTCAGTAAATCGTCCTGCTCTGCTCCCCACTCTGTCTATGGTGAATCCACTCATCTTCCACACCTCTGGTCATCTACATCCTAGATCTTCTATGCAAAAATAAATAAAATCTTAAAAAAAAGGGATATATGCATTTCCCATGTTCATTGCAGCTCTATTTACAGCTGCCAAATTATAGAAACAACCTAAATGTCCTAGGGCACATGAGTAGATAAATAAGATGTGGTGTATATACACAGTGGAATACTATTCAGCTGTAACAAGAGATAAAATCTTGCCATTTATGACAACATGAATGGTACTAACGGAATTGTGCTAAGTGAAATTAGTCAGAAAGAGAAAGATAAATATTGAATTATTTCACTCATATTTAAATATAGACAAACAAAACAAAGGAACTGACAAAACTAAACCAAAATAACCCCTAGAAATATGACTCAGAATTGAGGTTACTAGATGGGGAGGATGTAAACAAAAAATGAAGGCGGCCTGATGTACTATGGTGGAGGACTCTGGGTCTTTGGTGGTAGGTCTGGTGTGGTAACATATCTGGAGGAGGAAACTATTCCCCTAGATCATGTATAGTATGTTAACCAATGTTACCTAACTTAAAAAAAAACTTCATATTTTTAAAAATAAAATATTGTGAAATAAAGTGCTTTCTAAAAGTGAATAAAAGAGAAAAACAATAGTTGACTAGAAGAAAACTATTTTAAAAGTAGTTTTGTGAGATGGAGAAGGGCTGGTAGGTTAAGCACAGGATTTTTAGATGGGGAAAATATTCTCTGTAATACTGTAATGAGTGATAGTAATATCGCATTTCAAGTTCCGTTGTCAAACCAATAGAACTTGAGTGCGCAAAGAGTGAATCTTAATGCATAAAATTTTTTTTTAAATATTTAGGAAGTCAGGGGAACACAAATGAATGCAGAATATGACCAAAAATCTAGCTATGTTAAAAACTGTGAAATAATTTGAATAATAATATTTGAGTAATTATGAAGTAATCTCACTGAAGGCAAGATGAGGGAAAAGTACTGACCTAAGTAACTGGAAATGTATGGACTTCCAGTAAAAGGAATTATAAGGGTTAGCAACTCTGAAACCTTTGTACTTGTACACCAGAAATGAATAATTAAGTAAATGAGTTGAAGAGAGTAGGAGCCAGGTTTCTCACTGTGTTGAAATGGGCAGTTATAAACAAGGAGGGAAAAGGTTAGAATGATTTATGTGCTAATAAATTACAGTTGGAGACATCAATTTGAACTTAATATACATACAGATGGATACATATATGTGTATATATCCATATATATCAACATTTTATCTCTATATGTCTGTATCTATATCTAAACAGGGGTATAAATGTGTATATATACATATTTAAAATATTTTTATGTATATTTAAAATATTATTTTCCTTGCTCTGTCAGATAAAAGTATCTACAGCAATGGTATTCCAGTAACAAGTATAACTAGTCCCAGACCTTAGATGGTAACACCATTCCCCAATAAAAGGAAGCAGAGTAGCTTGAAAAAATGGCGTATTCTAGTACTGGGCAGGAAATATACAAAATAAGGCCAGAATATTTTGTACTGCTAGAAAGTAGTGTGTTCTCTCATATTTTGTACTGCTAGAAAGTAGTGTGTTCTCTTTCTCTCTCTCTCTCTCTCTCTGATGTGTGTATGTCAAAAAGACATAGCAGTCAAATAAAAGAATTCTCTTTGGCCAAAATTGGCACAACTTGAGCAACAAAAACAAATCAGTATTGAATTACAACCCAAAATAGAAAATAAATATCCATGAGTCCATACTACTACATAAACTAATGGATAAGTAAGAGATAATAGACAAATCTTCCATACAAAACAGTTCCAAACTAAGTATGCAATCATTCACAAAAAGATGGAGGATAATTCTCCTCTTCTTAAGTATGGGCTTCTGGAGGACTACAGTGACTACACCTAAGGGGAGAAATTCTGTACTGTCAAAACACTCACAAGGATGTGGAACAATGATACTTCAATAACAATAAATTTTAAAGTCAATTATGTTCTACAAAAAAAAAGAAAGGAGGGAGGGAGGGAGCTGGAGGGAAGGAAAAAGAGAGGGGGGACGGAGAGAGGGAAGGAGGGAGGGAGGGAGGGAAGAAAGGAAGGAAGACCAAAAAATTCAGAACAGGGGGCATTAAAAAATATATAACTGTTCAGTGGAGGAAACTGACTCGATCATCTGGTGGCAAAGGTCATCAAAAGATACTCAAGGTCATAACAATCAAATCATGTTGATGGTATGTACCCTTGCTATAATATGATGAAATGGCATTTAATCTCTGTGATCCCCTCACAAATTCTCATCACCTCAGTTTAATCATGATAAAAGAATCAGAGAGATCCCATCTAGTGACATTCCACAAAATACCTGACCAACACTCTTCAAAACTGACAGGGTCATCAAGCTAACAAAAGTGCAAATGACTTATTACAAGGAACTCTATCTTTGCAACTTTTCTGTAAACCTTAGTTATAAAATAAAATTTATTTAAAGAAAGAGAGTTCTTTAGGTGAATTGAATTATGGGTAAGCTTAAGTGTTACATTATTTTTGAGCACCCCCCCTTTTTCTAGTGGGATCATTGGACATTGTAACACTGTATGTGATACAGCTATAGGACCACAACTCCAGATGCATCTACCACACCACACCAACCACCAAGGCACCCACAGTCCCTTCCCATAGTCCATTGTGCCCCCACCCCACTTTTCTCTGCCCCACCCTCTCACCCGCTGGTAATCTCAATTCTATAGTCAGATTTCTAGGATTATTTTATTGGTGTGGTTTTGTCTGGACCTTTTTTGGATGATTAAAATTAATAAAGGGTGTCATTTAATAGATGTCATAGAATAGAGCTGGAAAAGTTTTTACTTGAACATGGACTTGAAACCCCTGTTTAATTAAACAACTCAGGAGCCCCACATGAGTGAGCTGTCACAGTGCCATGGCAGCAGATGGGCATGAATGCACACAACTGGGAAACAAAACCCCAGGGCCAGTTGGGAATAATCACAGGACTCCTAAGCCAGGATGTCCAAATTGTGACAGACTTCTTGCTGATTTTTTTTTATTTTAGTAAACCCAGTTTATCAAATTAATTTCAAAGAATGTTACAGGTTACAAGTACACCAACATAATCATTAGAAAACAGTAAAATTTCATTACTGCCATGGGCTGTACAATTACTTCTGCCTTTAAAAGAAAAACAAGAAAAGTTCTGGTTATTTTTAATCTCTTGCATTGTAGGGTCTCTTTTAGCTCAATCATTTTAAAATTTTAATGTCTGATATATAAGATCCTATACTCATTAAAACAAATCACATATTTAAAAAACACTATTGTGAAAAAAATCTGCTGTAAACTTAAGGGAACAAAGCCTATCTTTCCAACATCATCCTGTGGTATTATCAGGTAGATCTCCCAAGTCAACTCCAATCATCATGTTCTTTGAATATTAAGCAGTTTGTTTTATTGCTGAGCATATAGTTTAGACGCATTGAGATTAGTCAGCTCTTCATATTTATTTGCTTGCACACTTAGGGATTCAATCAACTGTGGATAGGAAATATATACCTTGCAGTTAGGTCTATAATGATTGTGTCTGTACTAAATATGTACAGACTATTTTCCTTGTCATTATTCTCTAAACAATACAGCATAACAATGATGTTCATAGCATTTATATTGCGTTAGGTATTATATGTAGTCTAGAGATGATTTAAAATATATGGGAGGGTTGTATATGTTTTAGGCCATAGTATATCATTCTCTATAAGGGGCTTGAGCATCCCTGAGGGTCCTGGAAATAAAGGCCCCAAAAGTACCAAGGGACAAAAGTATATGTATGTTTCTGAATCACTCTAAATGAATTAATCACTACCCAAATCTCTGAGAAAAAAATAGTCTTAAAAATACAACCCCAATTGCATCAAATCATCATTTAAATTGCATTACTAAGTCACATAGAGATATTTTCAATCATTTTTCACCATATCTAGAATGCCAGATTCTATAGCAGTTGACTCACTCACACCTAGTAGATTCTTTTCAAACACTTAATGATAAAAGAAACACGTTTTTGAAATATAAAGTTTTCTGAGGTCCAAAAAACTGCCACATGCTTCCCCCTTCCCCCCAATATTACTAGGTCCTAAAGGGCGTTCCTTTTTTTCCATTATGTTTAACTTTCTTTATTGAATTTTGTATGTTTCCCTCAGAAATGTGCCAAGGATATCTCCAACCAGAGAACTGGAAAGGTCTACAACATTCTGGACTCTGTGAGAAGCAATGCAGTGTGGGCTGGAGAGCCTAAACTTCCTGTTTCTAATCTAAAATCCTTTAAACACTAGCTGTGTGACTCTGAAGAAGTTGCTAGAGCTCTCTTTGTTCCATTTTCTTCATTTGCAAAATGTTACTTTGTCATGATTTAATAATATATTATTTACAACTAAAGCAGGTAGAAATCATTCTGAAAGAGTAAAGTGCTTCTGGTGGTGGACATGGTGTGAAAATATCAATTAATAGAGGTTTAAACCTATAACCCCCCCAAAGATACAATTATGTAAACCAACTTTGCCTCAACAGACATAATTTGTGGCGGAAATATCACAGTGCTTGACATTTATTAAGCTAAAGCCATAGTGAATGAATGAATGAATGCTGGTAGAAAAAAATCAGAGCAAGTACATATAATAGGAAATATGAGTGGATTATGATTCCTAAATGAAACTTTTGCAACTATAATGATAGTAAAAATGCATTTACAATGTTGTCCAGGACTGCATTCTGGATCTAATATTGTCAGCCTTCTTTCTGGAGATGGAACTGAAATGTTAACCATGTTGTTTTCTCAGCTTATTTCCATTCAAGATGAAACTTCATCAGCTTCACACCTAATATAGGTGGTTCACAGGCTTTCAGTAAATTTAAGGTAATTTATGATTTCATCTTTCTCAAGTAATTTTCAATCAAGTAAAGTTATCCAACAAGACTGGAAGTTGCACATGGAAACATTTTATTTTAAGGTTTCATTAGTATGCATAAATTCACAGCCCCTCCCAATCTCTATCCATTTTTGCAAGTAATTGAAAAAAGTGACTCAACATATGTGGATACCAGTTTTTAGGTTAGCAAATGGGGCATGGCATTTTAAATGTTTTAAATGCGGAAAATTAGCTGTGCTATAATTTAATTTCTAATAAGAAACCTGATTCTCCTTCCAAAGTGAAGGTAACATCTTCTGGTAAACAGGAAAAAACAAGGATGTCATAGAAAGCACATAATAATATGAGGCAGGACATCTGTTTTCCAGTCCCATTATTCATTGCTGATGTATAATAAATTCCACTTAATCTCCTTGGCCTCAGTTTCTTCATCCATAGAACAGGAATTATATACCTGTATAAAGACAGAAGCTTAACCAAATCCCTGTCCTCATTTACTAGATATGAAGACCCTACAATGTGGCATGTTCAGATTTTTTCTATGCCTTTAGATGTTTGTACGAGGCCACACTTAGGTGTGAACTGAGAAAGGAGCACTATTGGGTGACATGGGGGGAGAGTTAATCATGCAGCTTATTTGTATATCTGGTCTTGCATGGGCTCAATCCCAAAGTCCTAATTCCATTTTAGATTGGGCTGCTGCTGAGTACATTTAACTTATAATTGTCAGGTCTGACAGAATCCAGCATATAATGGGAATTTCCAGATGCACAGTCATGGGTTTTTTTTTTCCAAAGTCAAGCCTATCAGAGCCAAGTAACATGGTAAGAGCTATTTCTCAAGGAGTATATAATCTT
Source organism: Scalopus aquaticus (assembly GCA_004024925.1). Classification (NCBI taxonomy): domain Eukaryota; kingdom Metazoa; phylum Chordata; class Mammalia; order Eulipotyphla; family Talpidae; genus Scalopus; species Scalopus aquaticus. Next base: position 181,526 of record PVIJ01001536.1, on the reverse strand, counting down.
TGCCTCATGTCATGGCCTTACTCCAGAATTCCAGGAATCCTTAGTGAATTATTCCACTGATCCTTGCCATAATCTCTATACTGCTTCTTTCCCCACCCCTGAACATCGCTAGCACTTTAGAATCTACTGGATCCTATGGCCCAGGTGGCTGTGCTAAAACGCTGAGTCCTGGAAGTTCTGCAGAGCTACTTCCTGACCCTAATTCCACTTAAAGCAGGCAGTCTTCCATTACACCTACTATTGTACCAAGGCAGTAGTGCTCTATCCAGAAGCAGAAAAGGTCAACCAGCTACTATGTTTCCTTTTTTGTCACAGGGGAAAATGTAGCAATTTATCTTCTACTTTGGAAGCGATATCCTGGCACACCTCTGACCTATGGATTTCCTCATGATACCCATGGGTACCCATGACTGTACCCATGAATTTCCCAGAAGTGGCAGATCACTGAAGTTCCTCGTTGATTTCCCACCCTTAGAATGTAGATGTCTTACCAAATTATCCTGCATCTAACCACCTTTTGCTTATCCTATCCAATCAACAATTGCAATGGACCTCTGTGCCATGTTGTGTGGTGATATTCATGCAGTCCAGATCTCTTTGGACTATATTTTGACAGAGACAGGAGAGTTAATAAATCCCAAAAGAAAACTGCAAATATTGTCATTTATCCACATAAATGCAAACTCCTTAAGATCTTCTTTTCTAACTAGCATGGAGAAGAAGCATTTGCCAAGCCACTGATGGCATACCACATACCTAAGTCCTTAGTAACCTGTTCTAGTAGAGATACCACATCAGCCAGAACAACTATGAACTAAATTGCTACTTGGTTAGGTCTGCAGGAGTCCATATGGTTATTCTCCAGGATGGGGTTTCTGTAATCACCAGCTAGTAAAATAAACAGAAATGACATCTTTTATTTTATTTATTTATTTATGCATACACGAACTGGATTGTAGGCCAGAGATGTAAGGGGTGAGAGGATTCACCAGAGTCAGAGTCGGGAGCAGATCAGGCAGATATACTGAAATACACTGATGAAGGGAGCAGAGGGCAAGACAGAAGAGGTCTGCTGCACCACGTGGGAAGCTCCCTGGTCAGGGATCAAACTCATGCTGCCTTGGCTGACAATGTTTGATAGCACTGAGACTTGAACCCCTGTGCCACCAGGCAGACTCCAGAAATGACATCTGTTTAGGCTTTTAGTAGTGGTATTAATCCCTCTCTCCAACCTCCATTGCAATAGCTCTTACTCACAAGTCATGAACCCAAAGTGAGTTGTGCTCCCACTGTCATGTATATCAACTCCAAATTAGACACTAATCAACTGGGAAATGACCACAGAGTGGGTCCACTGACCTAGTGACAACATTGTGAACAGGACCTTATCCTGGACTTCCTGAAGGTCTGCGCTCTAAATTGGGGTGCCATAATACATTTGGTGATTAAGTATCACTATTGTGCCTCATTTCTTTAGGGTCTCATCACCCCAGAGGAGTTAATGAGCCTAGCTCTGTGACTATCTTCTCTACCATTGGTCGGGACTGAGGGGGAATGCTACCATGGAACTTTCCAGTGACTTTGGTGCCCTTCTCACTGATATATTACTGAAGGCTGGGTGAATGAGAGATTTTCCCTGAATTCTTCCTCTGGCAGGGCCTCCATCCTGACATAAGATGTCTATCCCAGGATGCCCAATTCCCTCAGATTCTACATTTCATCATCTTCAAAGGCAATTCAAAATTTCCACTTCACTGAATAGTGTACATAACTTTCCCCAAACATCTAAGAATGACTTTAGCAGTGTACTCTGTCCTATCACCCTTAGCTTCCTATCAGGATTTTAATCTTATGTCCCAGATATATTTACAAATCAATGGATTATTCCTTATCTAATCTTACATTCTGGTCCTCATGATCCCTGAAGTACTCCTCTGGCTCTTGCTGACAGTTGCTTATGATTCCTTGCGATTCTTTTGTCTCTTCCCTTCACTAGGAGGCCCAGAACATTCCCAGCTGGATTTGGGGGCCAACTTAATCCTAGTTAGCACCTTGGCAGTCAAGATAAAAAGGGAGAGCAGCTTCAGAATAAGATATCTGTTAGTTTGCAGAGGAAAGGCTTCTTAGGTGTCATCCAGCACAGGTAAGTACTAGCTGTTACTAGTAAAGGGGGGTCACGGAGAGTCACTGGGTTCTGTAGAATGATCATTATCAAGGGTAATCAACCAGGTGATCTACCCCTTGTTCAAGACACTAGGTGAGGGCCTCCCTAGTGGTGCAGGGGTTAAAGCCTCAGCACTCTCAAGCTATCAACAGCCACTGTGGCACGAGTTTGATCCCCAGCCAGGGAGCTGACCTGCATGGCTCAGCAGACCTCTCCCATCTCACCCGCTGCACCCCTCAGCAGTGCAGTTCAGTAGATCCATCTGTTCTGCTCCCAACTCTGTCTCTGGTGAATCCTCTCACCATCCACACCTCTAGTCTACACCCCAGTTCCTGTATGCATAAATAAAAATAAATCTTTTTTAAAAAAAGAAAAAGAAAAAGACACTATGTGTTTCCTACTAGGTCTCTCACCTTTGCATAATAGACCTCACTTGACTGAGTATTCAAATTTCTCTAGAGCCCTGCAACCCCAACAACGGCATCTCTAAGCTGCTGTTTAGATAAACCTGCTTTTATACTACAGAAGTTAAGGCCCTTCTGTATACGGTATCATAGAGACTTTTTGGCTATTAACTGCTGTTATCTCTCTGCATGGCTATATAATTTGGCAATAACCAATCAATTCTGTCTTATTGTCATTGCTTCCACCTTATCTTTCAAATAGCTATATTATTTCACCTTCCAGAGTGTTCTCTTTCAGGGATACATTCCCAGATGATCACTGTTGAATAACTGAACCAGCATCTTCTGCCAAGGACCATTTATGCCCCATTTACCGATCAGAATAGCATCCTCTTCGCCCATCAGGTGGTAGGTGAGCTAGAATTAAATCTCCATCCTACCACAGCCTGTTGTCACAAACCAGTCTCAGAACCACTAGGTCCAGGTCCTCTAAGAAGTAAATGAAAAGGAGGGTTAGACACAGCAGAAACACCTGTGAGGGAATGTGTGAAGGAAACCAAATGAGTCTGGAAAAGCTACCAGACTAGTGCAGATCTACAGTGCAATTCTAACAAAGTTCAGTATGGTGATGGGATTCTTGTAGACAAAGTCAGAATGTTCCATGTCTCACAAGAATGGAGCAGCCTTCCTATTTCTGCTATATTCATCATCCTCTGGGAGCAGGCTGTGGGAGATCCTGCCTCAGGCAAGCACTGAGATGAATTTCAGAGTGCAGAGACTGAAGCTACAGGTCAATGATACACCGTAGTCTGCAATCTAAAAGGTGCAGTTTCAAGACAACAATAGTTAGCATTTTTTGAGGCTGTAAAGAATGTCAGTCACCATTCCTTGTCCACTGTAGATAATAAAAAAATAGGATGTTGCAATCGACAATACTGGGAAGGAGGGGACAAAGGAGAGAGATTTTGATAGCTAATTAAATAGGATGCTAGATCACTTGTGGAAATATGTATAGTAAAAATCTAAGGAATTAATATGCAAAAAAGAGAGGGTCTACCTATGAAATTCTTATCGCCAAGTAGATGAGATGGTGAAGGATCCAACTTAAAAGTAAAGAGATGATCCTTTAATAGGATGGGAGATGCTGCCTGCATTTTAATATAAGAATACAAATACGATGGTGACAAAGGAAGTAGGCATATATCTATTTGCTGGTCAAAAGGGAAGAAAATTAGTTCCAATCTACTGTTTTCTAATTTTCCTCCATGAATTATATGTGAGAAGAAGCTGGGTTGGGGTACATATATAAGTAAGCTTGAAGTAAGAAAATTAAGTTGCAAAGTAATTTTTCCCAGAAATTAAAATACTCTATTAAAAAGTATGTAGTAGAATGTTCAAGGCAGTGTTGAAAATGCATAGATAATTGAATACAGTGCAGATATGCATATTAATTACTCCTGCTGTAATTAATATACTTGATTCTTTTTGCTTGGTTCTCTGCTTGGCAAAGCTTCTGGATTTAACACATACAGAAAAAAAACTGTGGAGATGACAAATACAAAACAATTAAAAACATAATGAGATTTAAACAGGATATATACATTTTGAGAAACCGTGTAAATAGTGCTAAATAGAATTACATTCAAATTATTAAAATAACTAAAGTTGCTAACAAAATATGACTCATTTTAACATTATTTACCAAATGAAATAAACTAAAATGAATCTCTTCTTAAAATAACTATATGAAAATTGTTACCTTTTAAAGTGTCTCAGATTTAAAAAAAAAACATATGGGCAGGTAGGAAATTTAAAATAAAAAGCAGAAGTTTTTGTGCAAGCTAAATATAGATATAGCAGTATGCCAGAATTTAGTTAAAACTTCTCTCTATATAAACTGCAATGGGTCCAGTATTTACTTTTTTAAAGACTCTATTGCTAAAGACCATATAATGAACTAATTAAGATGCCAATTAACAAGGTTATTATAGTTCCTTATTTTTGGTTGCTGCATTTTTATACACATGTGATTTGCACCTTGAAAGAAAAGGTCACATTGCCATAAAATAAGGAAAGATCATGAAGTGGAAACCAAACACAATACTTTGAACCAAACAGAAAGAGAAATTGAACCAATATTAAAATTATGTCCTTTGAGGAAATTAAAACAAACCCAAAGACTAATTCTGAAGCTTCAGTGTATATATGAATTAGTTGATTTCACTTAAAGGATATGTTCCTGGATTGCACTTCAGAGTTACTGAATCAGAATCTCAGTATTCTTGATTGCAACATCCTATTTTTCTTATTATCTACAGTGGACTAGGAATGGTGACTGACATACTTTACAGCCTCAATAAATGCTAACGATCGTTGTCGTGAAACTGCACGTTTTACATTGCCTCCCTCTGTAGGGAGGTCTAGGAATCTGCTTTTTTCAAAAGTTGCCTGGATGGTTTGAATTAGGTGACTTTGACATGCTGAAAAAAATTTGCCATCTAAATTTCAAAATGCATTTCACACAAATGAGTATGGTGCGAAATCCTATAGACCTCATCCAAACCACTGAAGACCGCAAGAGAACAAAAAAGCCTTCCTCCCCCTGAGTAAGAGAGAATTCCTCCAGTATGATGATTTTCAAATGGGAACACTGATTTTTTTCCCTTGGCTTTTGCCTCTGCACTTATCCATTCATAGCTCACTAAATAAGCATGGAATAGCCAAAAAATGTCTCAGTGAATTTCCTCATTTCCTGTTTCCTGTCTCTGCAACCAGAGTTATTCATAGTACCCCACTTTCTCCTGATATGCCAACATATCTCCCTTTAAGTATTCTCATCTCCATTTTCCTTTCTATAAAGACTAAAGTTCTACTCTTACGGTTATGTCCTAAGTTCCTGAAGGCAAATGTTGGCCAGATCTTATTTATTTGTAAGTGTAGGTTACTTCCTCCTGGACCAAGGACTATATTTCCCTACTCAGGTTTTGCTGCATTCTGACCCTTGTCATTGATCTGGATGTGATAAGATGAGATGGGATTTTAAAAAGACCTGCATTATCTTGCAAGGAACCTATTTCAGGTGAGGTCTCTAAAAGCCCTTCTGGTGAGGTTAAAATATAGAGCAGGAGCTGCCTCTGTCATCAGAAACGTTCAGGACCATCAGGCAGTTCAGAATTTTCTGCCTGTCCACTTAAAATGTTCTCATTTCAGATTATATGGTCCTATTCTGTTCTCATATGGTCCTGACTTTGACACAGGAGTCTGACCTTCACAGTAGAGAAAGGAAGGGAAACATTTAATTGGATTTAATTTAAAGATAAAGCCTTTCAAGAATGTTCTTTCTGCTACCATCACAATTGGATGGTGGGCCTGATTTTCAAAGCAGTCTGCCTTGTGGATACACAGAATAAGAATCTAACACTAAATGAAAACATTTTTAATCTAACACTTTGAAATGATAGTTGGCTAACCCAAGTTTGCCATTTTATTTCTGCAGGTACATACATCCTGTAATAAAAGTCAGCTAATTCCACCATCTTCATATTTACCATTACTTGCCCCTTATCATCCAGGTGCCACCATTACAAGTCCATATGCCTATGCTTGGGTTATTCCTCTACTTCATTAAAAACCACCAATGATGAAAGTGTAAATAACTGTGGTGCTACTGCATCTGGCAGTGTCACCAGCATTCTTACTACCAGCAATTGAGTAATTATCACTAACTGATGAGTGATGCAGTCTCAGCATTCTACCCTGGGGAATGTCTTGATTATAGGACCTGCATTATATGGGTACCTAATCCCCCTCCCCCAAAAAAGAAAAGAAATATCTAGATACAAGGTATTGAAATATTGAATATAGTTCTTTTATTTTAGGGCATTATCTCAGAAGACAGGTGTAATGTCTGGGAAGGGTGACAAAAGGAAAAAGAGAAAATCAACTTAAGGATCTTAATCAAGTTATCACTCTCTAAGAAGCTAAATAACTACCACCTTATTCCTGCCAGTATACTATTGGGGAGCCATGCAGAATGTACCTCAGAATTGTCTAACCACAAACAGAAGAGTGGAACATTTATCCAAAGGTTCCTTTTGTCAACTAGACAAGGATGTCTTACAGGATATTTATAAATGGAAATTTCAGGTTTATATATGAGTTTCTTGCAGGTGATCCATGCAACACATATGGTCCAGGATAGAAAGTAAAAGACATCAAATACAACTGAGGCAATGCACTCTCAGAGTATACCTGAGAGTCTAAGGTTTGTTACAATGATGGATGGAATAGAGGTAGCTGAGAGGATATGGGAAGATGTGAGTTAGAGCACATGAATTATGTGATACTGTGATAACCAACTGGAAGAATTTACACCTTGCATGGACTGGCATTGGAACAATCAAGGCAACTCTTACTAAACAACAACAACAAGAAGATGAATAAAACTTCCAAGGAATATTGGACATAAGTTATGAAGAATCCAGTTGCAGAAAGTGAAACCCAGAAAGACATAAAGCATCCAAACAAATAATGCAACGTATTCTAGAGAAATAGTAAATTCTAATTAAAACACAATAATTTAATAGCGGTAAAAATGCTAATGCTGAATATTATGAGTAATTCTGGTGAGGTGAGGATGGAGGAACCCCACGGCCTGCTGATGGGAGTGTAGCCTGTTTAGTCGCTGTGAAGAGTAACTGATGCCACTTAGGCAAGCAAGTGTGCATGTACCCTAAGACTTGCCAACTACATTACTAATTTTATTCCCCCCAAACTGTCAGTTGAAGACCTATGTCCAAGAAGGTTCTCCTTAATTTCTCTGCTGGGGCAGGCTATTAAAGGCTTCCCGGGGTTTCTGGCACTGGAAAAATGGGCTGGTATAATGTGACTAACACCTCTTAAAGTATAAAAAACCAGTAAGAAGTAGCAGATTAGATGTACACAAAGCAATGTAGATAGTGCATACTTGCTCACAAAAGGTAGGAAACAATAAGAATGTAATTCCGTTTAGATAGTTAAACACACACACACACACACACGCAAACAGTATAGGTTTTTCGAAGAACACCTATTCGAAGAAATTACTTACTTTTTCTGATCTTTTAAAGTGCAAAACAGTATGGAGGTTACTCAAGACTAAAAAGAGGTCTGCCATATGACCCAGTAAGTCCACTGATGGAAGTAGATGCACATGAAAGACATAAGGGTGACTACTGACGGGAATAAGGAAGAGAAAAGGAATGGAGTATAAGAATAGAAGGGAGGAGCAGAGTAGAAGACTAGGAAAGGAAAACTAATTGAATAAGAAACATAAAAAACATGCTTCACATATATCATATGTAAAGATAAAACTGTACCATGACTTTAGGTGTATGACTTATTCCACCTGATGAGCATGAATTAAATTAAATTTAAAAGTTTAAAATTAGGGCCTCCCTGGTGGCGCAGCGGTTGAGCGCTGCGCTGTGGAGCTGTTGGCAGCGAGTTCGACGCTCAGACAGGGAGAATCCCACATTGTGGGGCAGACCTCTCCTGCCTCACCCGCTGCTCACCTCAGCAGTGTATTTCTGATCTGCCTGTTCTGCTCCCCACTCTGTCTCTGGTGAACCCTCTCGCCGCCCCACACCTCTGGCTTGTACCCCAGCTTGTATGTATAAATAAATAAATCTTAAAAAAAAAGTTTAAAATTAAAAAGAACGGTAAATGAATAAAGTTGGAGAAAAGAGCAAACATTGCTTTGATGGTCAAAATTCTTCAGCATAAAAGATTTGGTGGTATTGTGGGTCCTGAAACAAAATCAAAGTGTTACAAGATATTACATATTAATAAAATTCAGATAGTGAACATTAAAGATTTAGTGTAAAAGTTTGCCAATAAAAGAAATGAAGATTTTTAGACAGTAGATAACGGTAAATATTTCAAGAGAAATTACTTACTTTTTCTGATCTTTTAAAGTGCAAAACAGTATGGAGGTTACTCAAGACTAAAAAGAGGTCTGCCATATGACCCAGTAAGTCCACTGATGAATACCTGATGATGTCACTTATATGCAGAATATAGAAAAACCGAAGGGTCAGATAAAGTCAAACTTAGAAACTAACCCTTGTAAGCTGGCCATACAACCGAGGCATCCAGAGGGAGGGACAAGGTGAGAACATATTGGGGAGTGAGCACAATGGATTACTGTGGAGGACTATGGGTTCTTTGTTATTGGGGGCAGTGCAGTAACTACACCTGAAGGGGGGAGTACTAGCCCTCCAAAATGTTAGCAATACCCCAATGGTACCTTAATAAAAAACTTAATCAAAAAAATCCTTTTCTTGAAGTATATTTGAGGAGAGAAAACATGAAACCAATGAAGAATAAGAGATTGAATGTGTTAGAATTGATAAATGTAAAAGAAAATTTCTTATCACTGCTTTGTGCATTTCCACATTGTGAGATATCTGTTACAATTCTGAAGTTCCTTCTCTTTAAGCAGAAGCTCATGCTTAGAATGTGTCAATCTCCCCATCAATTAGCCAGTGAAGTTTATCATTCCTAAGCCAAAGACTATTCATAGTTAAAAAATGAATTAACTATTAGTCACTATTAAGTCAGCATTAAAAAAAATATATTGTATTTGTCTTTTAAAGAAAAGTAAAAAAAAAAAAAAAAGTCCACGTCTGAAGTAATGCTTCTCTAATGGGAATTTCAGCCCCAAGGCAAGCAGGCTAAGAAGAAGGGAATGTGTCAGATTAGAATGCAGAGAATAGGCCTCCCTGGTGGCACAACGGGTTAAGTCTCAGCCTATGAAGCTGTCTGCAGCCACTATGGCATAAGTTCAATCCCCACCCAGGGAGATTCCACATGGAGATCCCCACATGGCGCAGCAGACCTCTCCTGCCTCACCCCCACCTCCCCTCAGCAGTGTTCTTCAGTCGATCTGCCTGTTCCCCCTGCTCTGTCTCTGGTGAATCCTCTCACCACCCCACACCTTTGGTCTACACCTCAATTCTTGTATGCATAAATACATCTTTAAAAAAAAAAGAAGGCAGAGTGAGGAATGACAAGCTATTCATAACTCATGCAATGGACAACTTTTTATTCTATGAGGCTTAGAGAACTTGTCCAGTGCATCTCTTTACAATCACGTTCTTTCCTGTTTTCTAATACACTGGTCAACAGTGAGATCGTTACTGACTTAAAAAGGCCCTAATCTGTAGTATCTTGGTGTGATGAACAGGAATATAACCCTGAAAATTTTTTAGTGGCTCTCATTTTGAAGATATTTCATATAATTCATTTTATATGTTTCACCATGTAAATTTATCCAGTAGGACTGCAATAACATCCTAAATCAGCCAAGAATGATGTAATATTTCATTGCATTGCATAATACCATCATGCACACATCATCCAGAGTTGACTGCATCATTTCCTGATGCAATACAATACTATTGCCAGGCGGCTACTGAACTAAGCTGACGTCAGCAGTGCACTATGTAAAGCCCTGTTGGAAAGGTTGAGCATTGAAAATATTTCACACTTCGTGCGAGACAGTTTAAGCTACTGTTTTATAGAACTGTTATTTTATCCATTTAGGCACAATACAGAACAGTAATGCCTCAGAAGTGCGTTAATAGCGTGGACAATTTCTGCTCTATTTGTGGGGAAGTGACATTTGCCAAGCAGAAGAAAAGTATCACTTCTCAAGTGAAGAAGACTTATCATCTTTACTTCAGATGCAAGGTTGGTGACCAAGACAAGCCTTGGGCCCCACATATATGCTGTGCTACATGGACAACACAGCTTTCACAGTGGTTAAATGGCAAAAGACCATCAATGTCATTTGCAGTCCCCATGGTGTGGAGAGAGCCAAGCAACCACATAAAAGACTGTTACTTCTGCTTGGTTCCTCCTCTTTCCGGCGGAATAACGAAGCAAAAGAAGTTGAGAATAGTCTGCCCAAACATTCTGTCCGCATTGAGATCAGTTCCACATGGTGAGGGACTTCCTATTCCAGAACCTCCAGCAGAATATTCTCTTGATTCATCTGATGAGGACAAGGGTGGGCCGACCTGTTCTTCACCTGTTCATCATCATGCAGTGATCCAGATTTTCACTGTGGTGTCATCAACCCCACACAGAGTAACACAGGAAGAACTACATGACCTGGTTCATGATTTGGACTTATCCAAGAACAAGGCATAATTACTAGGATCCAGACTCCAATAATGGAATCTTCTAGAAGAAGATGTCACAATTACTTTCTATCGAAAGTGCCACCAGCTGTTGGAGCCTTTCTTCAGAAAGGAAAGTACTCTGGTATTCTCTTCTGATGTTGAGGGCCTCATGAATGCCTTAGAAATCACTCATGACCCACAAGAATGGAGACTATTTCTCGACTCTTCGAAACTGAGTCTTAAGGCTTTGCTTTTGCACAATAGAAAACGTCTTCCATTTATTCTACTCCTGAACAGCTGTATAAGAGACAAGCGAAGAAATCTAAGAAGCAGTCTATGACTTGATATTTTACAGGTATTAACCATAGGCCTATTACTATTGGCATGCATTTCGAGATGTAAACATCAATTTATTGCAGATTACAAAAAAAAAAAAACTAGAGCCAAAATTAGAATTTTACTGTCATTTTCATGTTGAGCACATAAAAATTGATAGGAAATGACTAATTTTATTTCAGTAACATGACTTTTGTAAAAATTTGTTGACCAGTGTTATCTGTCTTTTGACCTTGAAATTCTTGATATACTCAGAAATTTGGTAGCTAAAAATGAAAGCATGTGCAGTATTAAAAGTACTTATATATCTCCAAAGTTACTAGGAATTGTATTCAGACACAATTCAGTTATTTTAAAGCTAAACTAAATACAAAATATTTTATCCTCTTGTATGTAAAAAAGAAATCCTAATCTTTTCCCATGTAACTTAAACATAAAGTTTAATATGGAAGAAGAGAGAAGAATAATGGTTAATGTGATTTGCTGATTTTGTGGTATTATGTGTGCTTTTCAATGTATCAGGCTTCCTTTGACTTGACAAAGAATACACAAAAGAAACACATAAAAATAAGAGTGTAGTTTGATCATTGTAAAGTTGTCCCAGTTAAATAGTATTGGGTTAGACATGGCAAATAATACCAGAAAACAACATTTTTTGTATTTTTAAACAATTTATCACTTAAACATTTTCTTTTGGAAATAAAAATAGGGTTTCTAGAATCCAAAATAATTTAATCTGCAGAGAGTTTTCAGCTGGTGATTTCTGTTTCTGATATAGCTAAATATTTTATTTCACTGCCTTGGATTTTTAAGTTATTCTTTGTGATAATCTCTGACTATGATAGCACACATGAAAAGTTTATCACAGTTTTTCTGCAGGCCTCAATTCTTCCTCCTCAAATAAAACACAAGGGGAAAAAAAAACTGCTCAATTGGTTTTCTGGGCTCTAACAACACCACATATATAGTGTTAATTCTTTAAACCCAGCAAACTGTTGGTGTATTAAAAACAATATTCTCCAAGTGCAGAGGGTCAGGTAGTGCAAAGATACTTAAAGTGATACAGAAGGCCCATGTCTCTACTACCAAAAGAATTACTGAACTGCTGTTTGTAATGCTCTGTTTTTGTATGTAACTTTTCTTGGCAACAGATGCAATATTTATAGTAAAGTCTATCACCGTTTATTAATGTTATACATTAGAGTTATTTGCTACTCTAAAAATGATATGCTAAAATATGCCGAAGCATTTTCAAATAAAACAAGAAAAATGAACTGACAATTTATTAATTGCATTTCATTGTTTCATAATAGAACATGATAAACCCTGAATAAAACAACGTAAATATATCAATTCCATTTAGCATAATTGTGCTAACCATTTACAATGAAGTCTCCAGAGAGACATTTTCTATTTTATTTTGCTTGAAATTGCAAGAGATTTTTTTTCCGCCCTCTTTTCTTTCTTTGCTTCAATCATTGTTTAAAATAGTGGAGAACTTTCAGTGCTTTGGTGGTAGGTACACTACGGTAACAACACCTGAAGGTAGAGAGCCTTCCAAAATATTAACTAGGATGTAAACCAACAGTACTTCTATCAAAACTTTTAAAAAATAATTTTTGAAGCAAAATAATTAAATGAAGTAGTTGTATTCCAGGAATCCATAGACAAGTAGAAGATTAGCAAAAATCTAAATGTGCATATGTCCTACTGATAAACAACTTGCTAACTGGGATCTTTCAAATTCTAATCAAGTAATTTGGAAAATTTTGTTACAACTCTAGTGCATCTTACATCTTGTCTGTTTCAAGACAAACTGGATCAAAAGGCTAGTCTCAAAACTCTAATAACAGATATTAACCTAATTATATTATTAAACATATAGCAATAGTTTAGCTTACCATAAGAAACAATACTACCATATGTGTTAGATGCTATGTTTTTAATAACTGCATAATAAACCTTCACCTTTGAGGAACTGATAGATTATCTATGTAGAAAATCCACAAAAATTGGTGGAAAAATCCTTGAATTAATGACCAGTCATAAGTTTGCACAAATCAAGATTAGTATATAAAGTCTAACACTTCCCCATATACCAACAATGAAAAAGTAGAAATTGAAATTAAAAACATAATTTCATTCACACTAGCAACCAAAATAGTGAAATAGTCAGGTATGAAAGTCACAAAATATGTGTAAGAATTATATGAGGAAAACCACAAAACTCTGATCGATGAAATCAAAGAACTAAATAAATGAGGAGATATGTGTTCATGAATAAGAAGACTCAATGCTTTAAAGTGTCAGTTCTTCCCAAGCTGATATATAGATTCAGTGCAATACCAATTAAAATCCCAGTGATATTTTATGGATATTAACAAACTGATTCTCAAGTTTATACAAAATGGCAATGGGTCTACAATAACCAAATCAATATTGAAAAGAACTGGGCTTCCCTAGCGGCATATGGGTTAAGTCTCAGTGCTATCAAGCTATCACCTCTCTGGCCTGAGTTGAATCCCCGGCCAGGGAGCTAACCCACATATGGTGCACCAGACCTCTTGACTCACCTGCTACTCCCCTCAGTAGTGTATTTCAGTAGATTCACCTATTTATTCTACTCCCTACTCTGTCTCTGGTGAATCCTCTCACCCGCCACATCTCTGGCCTATGCCCCAGTTCTTTTAAGCATAAATAAATAAAAAAATAAATAAATCTTAAAAAAAAAGAACAAAGTCAGAGCACTGACACTGCCTAACTTCAAGAATTACTCTAAGGCAACAGTAATTAAGATTTTTGACATTGGCAAAAAATAAACAAACAATGGAACAGAATAGAAAGCCCAGAAAGAGATTCTCAAAAACATATTTGAACTGATCTTTGACAAATTAATAAAGGCAGTACAATATAAAAGGTAATCTTTTCAAAAAATTGCACTATAACAACTAGACATACACATGCAAAGAAATCTTACACACTTCACAAAAATTTACTGAAAGTGGATTACAGACCTATAGACCTTCTACAAACTGGAAAATTCCTAGCATATAACAGGAGAATACCTACATGACTTTGTGTATGGTGATGACATTTTATGTACAGGAAAAAAAGGATGATTCATTTAAAAAACAATTGACCAGTGAGACTTTATTAAAAGTCTACTATACAAAAGAGAATGTAAAGAGAATTAAAAAACAAGTCAGAAAATATTTGCAAATGGTATATCTGATAAAGGACTGTTATTTAGCCAGATGTTACATGGGAGCTCAGTTTAAAAACCACAGGAACCAGATTCCATCACAACCTGATTGATTGTTCTTCGCATCTCTAGAGAAGAGCCACGGCTGGTTGAAACCTTGATTTTGGCTTATAGGCCTACACAGGTGACCAAGAGCTTCTGGAATACTCACATATAGAATTGTGAGCCAATAAGCAGACATTGTCTTAAATACATATACACACACAGCTCTTAACACTTTGTGGTCCGCTCATGTATTAGTACGTGTTTTTGTCACCAGTATCAGGTGGCCGCTCACATATTAATACGTGTTCATCTAGTCTCCGGTTTTTCATGCCACAGTGGATTTATTTGGAACTATTAGGAGCTAGTTCTTTGACCGTACTCAGTCTAGAAGCTTTACACATTGTTTTGGTAAAAGTGTAAGGTGTTTTATGAGAGATATTACAGTTTTTTTTAATATCCAGCAGTTCAGGAGTTGTGTGTGTTTTATTGAATGCTTATACCATTCATGATGCAGTGGCACAGAAAATGGCCGGCCCCAAGGGCTGGTAAATTTAAAGGGCACTGGCACACAAAGTGTTAAAATTGAGTAAGAGGAAAATAATCTGATTTAAAAATGGGCCAAAAGCTTTAACAGATATCTCACCAAAAAAGATACACAATGGCAATAGCATATGAAAAGATGCTTTATGCCATGTCATCAAGGAAATAAAAACTAAGATGTGGAAATACTACTTATCTATTAGAATAGCCAAAATCTAAAGCATGACAATACAAAATGCTGACAGTAGTGTGGAAAAAAAAAAACAACAACTCTTATTATCACTTTGGAAGACATTTAGCACTTTCTTACAAAACTAAACCATATGATACCACAATCATACTTGGTATTTATCCAAAGGTATTAAAAATATGTACCACAAAAGCTCCACACAGATGTTCATAGCAAGTCTATTCATAATTGAAGTTTTGAAGCAAGATGTCCTTCAGTAGGTGAATGGATAAACTGGCATATATAGACAGGAGAATATTATACAGCACTAAAAAGAAATGATCTATCAAGTGATGAAAAGACTTGGCGCCACATAAATAGCATCATGAAAATTAAATCCACATTGAGAGTCTGGTAGATCTACTTTCTCAAAAATCATGAATTTTTGGGATTTGAAATATTGAAGATATCTTCAATAAGTGAATTTCTCTGTATATGCTTTTATATACTAAAGATAGTCATATAAAATGGTAAACTACTTTGGTTATATTTTTGTGTTACTTTGTAAAGTTGAACATGGGCACATAATATGACATGGCAATTCTGTTGCTAAATATAATCCCTAGAGACATTTTGGAGGGAGTACACCAAGAGACAGGTTTAAAAATGTCCAGTGCAAAACTGTGTGAAATTATAAAACACTGGAGAAAACAACCCAAATGCCAAGTGTTAGGAGAATTGATAAATAAATGGGTAAATGACCATCTATATAGTAGGGAAAATAAATAACTTAGATAACTACATGGATAAAATTTGGGAACATAGTTTAAAAATGCATGCAGTTATTCAACTAATAATTATACCATTAATATAGCTTAAAATAAAGCAGAAAGAATGTTTTCAGATACATATATATGGAATGAAGTTAATTTTGTAAAGCAAGGCAATAGTGCTTGCACATGAAGAAGGAAGCAAAAAGATGGGATAGACCAGGAGCCCAGGGGCACAGATTCACAATTTTATCATTATGCTTTATAATTTACATATAAATAAAGCAACATTAAGTGGCTCAAATCAAATGGTAGGAAAAAAACCCTAAGATTTGTGTAAGCAAAATTAAAAAAAAGAAGGGAAGAAGAAGATAACAACCTAATAAACCATCATAATTATGAACACTTCTTCCAAGAAAGGGGAAAGGGGAGGGAAGCAGTAGCTTAAGTGCAACCAAGTAAACCTTTCTTAGTCATAAATTAAACATATGGGAAGACATGCTTCAGAATATCATGATGTGCAATCTTGCTCAGTGTCATCTGGTTTTGTGTTAGTTGAAAATTCTTAGTTGAAATTGTGAGGAATAATTGTAAGAAAAAGAGACATTGTTTAGGAGGACTCTACCCACAACACAGAAAATAAAGCAGCTGGAATCACCCTCTTCTTTGAAGACAAATAGAATAAAACAGGTATGTGCTCCTAGAAAAATCCAGACACTTCAAAATAGCTAGACATTCCTGGGGATTTCAAGAACCAATGTTGGTGGCCTCAGAAGGAAAAGAATAGGAGGAGGTAAGGGGTGCCGTGTCAGGGCTGGGGACCAACTTGCCAAGCTACACTGAAGGAATCCCAGGACATTGCAAAATTCCTTGGAGGAATTTTCCTGACAAAGAGTAAGTCAGGGCCCAAACATGGACACTAGGAACTTGGCAGACTTCTACCCATGAA
This sequence comes from Scalopus aquaticus, assembly GCA_004024925.1. NCBI lineage: Eukaryota > Metazoa > Chordata > Mammalia > Eulipotyphla > Talpidae > Scalopus > Scalopus aquaticus. Next base: position 164,782 of record PVIJ01001536.1, on the reverse strand, counting down.
ATAGGGAACCCCTCAATTGTGGCAGCTTGGTTACTGAAAGCTTCCACCCCTCCCCCATCCTGGAAGAAATAAAAGAAAAGCCAGGTGGAGGCAGCCCACATCCCATAAAAAGCTCTACACCAGAAAGAGGGACTTTGGAGCAAACTCACAATTTCTCTGGAAGCCAAACCGACACCTGTACTTCCCAGACCTACAGAAGCAGTAGCTGAGGCAAGGCAATAGCAGAGCAGGCGCGACCTTTGTGGGCAGCCATAGTGTTAAGTATGCACACATGTGTGTGCCTCGCACATGCCGCCTCTGAGCCAAGTAAATTATTCCTGGAGTGTGAGTCTGGTGATTCAGACATTGCCCTTCCCACTGGGAGGCCCAAGGTTCACAGCTCATGATTTCTGGAAGACAGGAGCAAGCATGAGGTGGAGAGGGAAGTGAAACAGCTGAAGCACAGAATACAGCTTTCTGTGACAAGACAAGAGGTAAAGGTAACTAACCAAGATCAAGTATTAAAGTGCTAGACCGCCCATTCTTCCTCCAGCTCACACTAGGTCAACTAAGACATGGACAAACAGAGATGAATCACAGTGCCCCAACCACATTCACACACATAAATAGCAATGAATAAGGCAATATACATGCCTGGGAAATGAACCTCTCAACACAAAATGAAAAAGTAAAATGAGAAGGACAGAAGTCTGGGACAAGTATAAAGGAGACAGAAATAGAGAAACTATTTGAAAACAACAATATTGAAATTGTTAAAAGATACTGGAAGGCCAGTCAAAGGCAGACACAAGATCTCAGAAAGGAGATCCAGGAACAGAGAGAGTTCTTCACTAAAGAGACTGAATACATAAAAATATCACAAAAAAGTTTTGAATGAAATGTAGACAAACTTAGTATTTAAATAGAATCAAAATGGCATAAGAATTTCAACTGAAGAAGGCTCAGATAAACAAATTATACATTTAGAAGAGAAAGTATCAGAACTAAAGAAAAATGAGCAAACTCTATGAGAAATATCAGATTCAATTAGGAGAGGAAACCTAAAATTGATCAGACTCTTAGTAGGGGAAGAAAAGAAATAGGACTAGAAACCCTATTCAAAAATAATAATAAATGATAATTTCCCAAACCTATAGACCAAATTAAATAGGAGAGCCCCAAAACAGAGAAATCACTTAAATTTTCAGACGTAAAAAGATTTACCCCCATACACGTCATTGTCAAACTATCAAAAATCAAAGACAAAGAAAAAATTTGGCAGTAAGAAAAAAAGATAACATATAAGGGCTCCCAAATTAGGATTTCTCTGGATTTCACTCCAAACACTTTGTAAGAAAGAGAGTGAAAGGAAATATTTTCGATCCCAAAAGACAAGAACTGTCAACCAAGAATTTTCCATCCTACAAAATTATCAATTAGACAAACAGAAGCTAATGGAGTATGCCACCACCAGACTGCTCTTCAAGTAATTCTAAAAGGGTTTTTTTTCCACAAGGAAAGAAAAACTGAAGCATAAACTACTCAGCAAAATGACAAAAGTGATACAACACCAGTACCAAGAGCAAAAATATCATGAGTCAACAACATCAATTATTAAGGGGGAGGAAGGGAATGGGTAGAAGTTAAATATCAAAGGGCAGATATTAGCTCATAAAGGACCAGCACATAGGAATTCAAGTAAAACCTACTTGGTAACCACTGACCAAAAATGCAGACTACACACTCATAGATGAAGAAGCAAATAAATTGATAGAATTACTAAGGAAAGCCAGAAAGAGTGAAGAGAAATAAAGAGGAAAAGAAACAATAGAAAGATAAAACAATCAAAAACAAAATGACTGAAAACAGATCATATCAATAGTCACCTTAAATTTGATGAGTCCGATTTCCCCAATAAAAAGATGCAGGCTAATCATGTGGGTGAAAAATTACAACCATCGATACTATCTTTACAAAAGACCCATTTAAAACTGAAGGATAAAAGCAAACTAAAAATAATGGCTAGAATAAGGTTATACATGCTAATAACTCAGTGAGCAAGTCAGGAACTACTATTCTTATATCAATAAGCTAGACTTGCAACTAAAAAAGGTAATCAGAGACAAACACAAATAGTACATAATGATCAACTCACCATCACTTATTAATATGTATGCTCCAAATATAGGTGCATCTAGTAATATAAAGCAACTATTAACAGACCTAAAACAATATATCAACAAAAATACAATTGTTATTGCAGATTTCAACACACCACTGACACAAGGGGATAGATCATGCAGACAGAAAATTAACAAAGAAATAAAGATCTTAAGTGAAGTATTAGATCGATAGATTTACTGGACGTTTACAGGGTAAAAGGGGCCAAATGTATGGTGAAGAATAGAATTAAGATTTTAGGGCGGATCTTAAGGTATGCATACACATACTGATTTATAATAAGTACACCTGAAACCTAGATAATGTTATAAGCCAATGTTATGTCAAATTTTTTTTTTAAATTTTATCAAATAATAAGAATATCAATAATATTTGATGTATTATAAAATTACTATTTATTTTTACTTGTGAACATGATACTGTGTTTTTATGATATTATTTTGTAGGGTAAATGTTAATATCTTTATAGCTCATAGTAGTAAAAGAATGGTGAATTTTCTTCAAAATGACTGGAGAGAGAAGTGGATGGGGACACAAAAGCCAAAGATGGATCATTAATTGTATCCATTGACATTGGAAATGGATAGTGGAAGTTCTTTATGTTATTCTCTCTACATGTGGACATATTCAAAATTTGGCATTATATCTTGTTAAAATAAGTAAAAATAAAACACACTTTTCCATATGTACCCTTTATCTTATGTATTCCCCTCAACAACCTGTGAAGAAGGCAGAGTGCCATTTATTATTATTTTTTTCTTAGAAAATAATTGATACCCAGAGAATCTGATGGTTAAATTAAGTTTATAATGAAGCAAGACTGGGGCCATAATCTGGAGGCTACTGATTTTTATTCAGGGTCCTCCTGCCACCTTTGAATTTTATGGAATTTTAAGTTCCCACTAGTTGATGCCCAGATCATTATTTACAAATGAGAAGAGCACTCCTAAAATGACTCTCTAAGCAATGCATTCTTAGATACATGGAGTGGGTTGTTACCCTGTAAACAAGTTCTAAAAATGAACAAAACCTTGAAGTTTTTTTTTATCACCTTTCCCTCAGAAGAAACACTTGTCAAAAACTGAATGAACTTCATTGTTACTTAATAACTTCTTTGAATAAATGAATAAAAGTTACTATTTCTAAAAGTAGTGTGCCATTAAATTAAGGTAGCAGTTTTGGCACCATCTCCAGGTGCCAAGGGAACAAACAAAAAGGTAAACACTGGATTCTGTGTTGCTTCAACCACAGTTATAAAATGGCTTGGTTCCTAGGGGAGAAGAGCAAAAAGGAAAAGGAGTCCAGGGTATGGTATACAATATGATGGGGATGATGGGAATTAAATGCTCAGTGTTAGTTGCCTCAATGTAGTATGTTTTACAAAGTATAAACTTGATTTAAAAATTCATTTCTCTTTATTTCTTTTTAGGAAAAATAAATACCCCCATGTTTACAAAGGTATGCCTATGCAAGACTCTGAAAATTTTATGTTAATAGAGGTACTACCAGGAAGCAATAGAAATGTTAAAGAATGCTAGAGATCAAAATTAAAAACACAACTGCTAACAGAAAGTTGAGATTTGTGTCATAAGCTCTTATATATTATTTACTTCCTGAAACATTGGTTTCATTTGGTTTATCATGGTCTTTCCACATAGTTTGTAAATACTCTATTTTCTGGTTCAAATTAATGACTCTCCTTGTCATCAACCCAAGCCTGGTTCCCTAAAGCATTTTTAAATTTCAGAGTTAATTGAGCTTCAGAGGAAAGTCGTGCACAGAATTCTAATTTGCAGTGGAAAATCTGCACCATGCCTGATGATGTCTCCCTGGAGACAAAGCATCAGGTAGTTTTGTCAATCAAATCAAAGTCATCATGTTCCCTTCTAATTTATTATAGTTATTTATATGTTTACTTATGTCTTCAAGGGAGATTTGATTATGAATTATTTACTGTTGTTATTCACTTGTAATGCACCAATCACCACATCGAGACCAATTTAGGAATGATGTCTGTAAATTTCCAGATGAAGAATACTAAGCAATTTATGTGATAAACTAATGATACTATAAAAGAAATTGTTATACATAAAATATCTTCCTCAACTTCTCTAAAAATATGAGCAGTATTTCAAACTTCAGTTCTTCATTCTCCTCTACAGATGTTTTTTTAATGATATTGATCATTTTCTTATTTGGTAAATAAATATCTCTTATCCTGTACATATAACTCTTGGCCATAGATTTTTTTTCCTTATGTAAATTATTTAAAATTCAAATTGCACTAGAGGAAAATGATGATTAATCTAACTTTCTCTAACAACTATTCTATCATCTTATTAGAATGTTTTGTACAATTATTGGTCAGTACAACAGTAGATGCTGGTGAAATTATTGATGAATGGCTGTGTGGTTGATTATAATATGGGTCCAAATTCTTAAATACTCCACATATTTACATCCTTTTCCATATAACTTTGAAGTGTTCTTCATAAGAGGGTTCATAAGTTGCATTCTCTGGATACAGTTATATGGCATACGTTAGCCAATATAATGTTAGCAGAGGTATCATAGGCAGAGTTTTGTCATAGGCTTCTATATTGAGAATTGTACATTGAACAATACATACTTATTTTTTAAAGATTTATTTATTTATGCACATAAGAACTAGGGTGTAGCCAAGAGAGGATTCACCAGAGACAGAGTGGGGATCAGAACAGGTGGATCTACTGAAATATATTGCTGAGGGGAGCAGCGGGAGGGACAGGAGGTCTGCTGTGCCTTATGTGGGTTAACTCCCTGGCTGGGGATCGAAGTCAGGCTGTAGTGATGATAGCACTGAGTCTTAAACCACTGGCCACCAGGGAGGCCCCAAATACTTACTGTTTTATGCCATTGAGTTTTTGCTGTTTTTATTATGCAATACTATCATGGCAATAAATGCTAATGCAACCCCCCCAAAAAAAATTAAGAGCATTTACAAAGAAATACAAAGTTTCCTAGTAATTTGCTTTCATTAAAGTGGGAAAGAGGTAGGATATTTGAGGTAAGAATCTGTTTAGTTGTGCATTCATTAAAAAAAAATTTCTCAAGCTTCTACATTGTAACAGAAAGTACAATTGCCACTAGAGAAAAAAGAACAATAAGACAACATCTCTACTCCTAAGTAAACCAATCAACCAAAAATATGATTATAATATGATGTTTTGATTGCTAAACACTTTCACATGTGTCTGTGACAGCTAGACAGGCAAATGACTCAGGTTGCAACCTTACATTAGCCTTACTGGAAGACGTACTTCTTGAAATGTCAAGACGAGGGTGTAGAGGGGTAACGTGATAGTGTACTGGCATTGGAGCTTTAGTGAGTCCTGGTGCATGTTGAGGTGGCAGGTTGTGCTCCTAAATTTATATAGCTTTGCAAACAAGTGGCAAATCAATGAAATTTGATAGAGAAACAGAAAATATAGTAGGAGAAGTGGGGAGGACTATGGGAATAATGAAGAAAAGGCAAAAAGTTTCTATCTACAAAAGAGAGAGAGTAAAAAAATATTGGGGTATCATTACATATGGTAAATATTTTGTACTTATTCAGAAGACTATGAAAATTTATTGCAATTTTTTTATGGTGACATGATAAGTTTTATATTTTATAAAGATTATTCAGGTGGGGAGTATGAGGAAAGGTTCAGATAGTAAAGGAGTCCAGTTGAGTACGAATGTGGGCCTGAACTCAGAAACAGAACAGTGGAAATTATATTTAAAAGTGTTAACAGAGTAGAATCAACTGGTCATGGTAAATAAAAGAAAGTAGATAGAGTATTGGAGAAAGAAAAGTCCAATATTTATGGATAGATGAAATGAGGGAGGATTTGAAAAGAGAACTTTAGAAAGAGGAAGAATGAATTAAGTTTGAACAGCATACTGAGATTCAAGTATCTTCTCCATTCTGAATAAAACTGCATAGTAAACCAGGACAAAGGGACAATAACTTCAAGAAGGTATGGCAATATAAATATGGGCATTATTAGCATAATTAATTATATTTGAAATATGGGTGAAATAAATATGAACAATGAAACAAGAAGACAGGACAAACTCCTGGAAAACAACACCATTAAAATGGTGTTTTTAGGTTTGGGAATTTCTAAATGGGTCATAAAAGGTGACACTTAAATGATCTCATTCATTTCATATCTGTAACACCCTTAGGAGGTAGACTGTATATCACCTCCATTCTACATGTGGAATCTTGAGGTCACCATGTTCAGATTCCATACCCAAGATAACATAGGTGGTGACTGGCAGGTGGGATGGGAATGTATTGGATTTTCTCTTACCTACACAAACAGGCAGAAAAGTTCCATAAAAAAAAACTTTACAATGTTCAAATTTTTAAAATGACAAGTATGGAAAGTAAGTATTGCAAATTAAGTAGGAAAACTGGAAGGAGAAGAGGGGAGTATTGGAATTAAGAATTTTGGTGTTTTTACAAGGCTGGGTGACACCAAATCCAAGGTTCAACTACTGCAGAGGTCTCTAGTAATGAGAGCTCAAAAGTGTTGTATGGAAAAGGAATCTAGGAGATTACTGTGGAGAAGAGGGAGAATCAGTGTGCCAGAGTTCTTTTTCATGAATCCTTGCATTTACAATGACTGTTCCTTCTGCCTGGAATATCTTTACAACCACCCATTTGCCTGTCAAACTCCTATGCTTTTTTCAAGTACCAGCTCAAATCTCAACCACTCTATGAATTATTGCCTCTGAATCATGTCAAATTAATTCCTCTAAGCACTCTGGTCTTATAACATTTTATTCTCACCTTGATTATAGCATTTAACAGATTGAATTGTATCTATATTTTTACAAATACATCTTGCCATTAAACTGTGAACTTCTCTATTGTAGCCACCAGGTCACATTCTTTGTTATAAATTCCAAAGAATATATACTGCTTGCCATGTAGCCAGTTCACAATATTATGTTTATTAAGTTAAATAATGGGTAAATAAGCAATAGCTGCTAAAGAAACTTACGGGGAGGCATAATTAATTCTTACTTAAGAGTACAAGGACTGTGTTACATAAAAGAAATCAGTTGAACCAGAGCTTTCAGAGGTGTAAGTTTTCTGTAATCACAGAACTGGAAGGAGGGCAAAACCAGGCTGAACAAACCATAGAAACAAAAGTATAGCATGTGAAGAGATCACATACATTCAGAAACGGTATAGATTCATTATTTAGTAGTGCACTCAACAGAAATTTTTGATCTCTCTATTTCAAGAATTGTACTAAGTATAGGAAATAAAAATAAAATAATGATACATTGTTGTTACCCTTATGGATCCATAATCTTAAGGAGGGAAAACAAACATGGAAAGACAGAACAGTCATTCTACAGCATGGTTAGTGTTATTTCAGAGACATGAATTTAGCCATCAGGTAGCACAGAGAATAAGCAGGGAAAGTAGCCACACCTGGCAGCTTGGGTGAAGCCACATATGTGTGATATTCACTGAGTATTTCAAGGTGAAGAATGGAGAATTGGACCTTCTAGAAAAATAAGGAATAGTTTTTGCCAAAGTGTTCAGGAATCATATTTCACAGAGTCATGTGTTCTCAAGTAAGGAACTAAATATTATTTTGTAAACAATTGTAGCTCAACTGAAATTTTTAAGGTGATGACCAAATTTTTAAAGAGGAGATGAATGCTGGTGAGTCTGTGGCAGATCCAGGAGAACGGAAAGACACTGAAGACACACTAGGTAAGAGATTTGCGAATTCAATCAAGGGATGAAAAAAGATGTAATAAGTGCATAAAAGAAAGATATTAAAGAAACTTTGACATTGACAACAAAGGACTGATCCTAAAAAAATGATCAGAAGTTTTAACTTTAAATAGTAAGTAAAGATTTTGAAGAGAGAATAAGTGACTTGATATAATGGGCATTTAAGGAGGGTATTACTTACAGCAGTGTAAATGCTGGGTTAGAAAGATAAGAGACCAAAGGCAGGGAGAGCTATTAGGTATTACAAAATCCTAGGACAGAGCTGTTGAGGGCATGAACTAAAAGTGTGGAAGAAGAAATTATAAGAAATCTAAGGAGGCATGATACAACTGATATGTGAACGACAAGCCTTTATAATAGCTGATATTTTCAGACTTTAAATATTAGTAATTCTAGGGTGATATTTAATTTGAAGTTTTAGGTTGCTACTCTCAGATAATTAATGTATTTAAGCATTTTTACGGGCTTGTTGATTACTCAATATATTTTTGTGAAGTGTCTCTTCAAGAGTTCTTGTGTTTTAAGAGAGAAGAGGTGAGAATATTTAGATGCAGAAAGCCAAGTATCAACTGTAAGAGAGAAGTTGAAAATGCAGAACAGAAAGAAAAATGAAAATATCTGTCCTTGGTAAGAAACAGATAGTATATCCAAGCCTATAATTTATAACCTATACTATAATTCTACTTTTAACCTATGTGACAATATTGGATAAGTGACATATTTACTTTTCTCATTTTGTTGGATGGGACCTCAGAAAAATTTGGTCTTTTGTTTGATAGTATAATACAGATGATCTAGAAAATCATGGGTTATAGATTATATAATTATCAAAATCACTTTATCTATTACAGATTTACCTCTCCTAACTTTCAAATTGCTCACAATTTCCTATCTGTTCCTATAGGGTATTGTCCTGCATTTAAAAAGGGTCACTGTGACCCCACACATCCAAAAAACTATAGTATGTACACGAAAACACAGTATATATGAGATTGGCTCTATTACATCACTGAAACCAAATCAAGTGACTCTTCCAAATGTCAAGAAGTTTGTTTTAAATATAGTAAGAATATATATATGTGTGTATATATATATATATAACATTGATGTTTAGTAAGACTACATAAAACAAGATATAGAGACCATATAGTCTATATAGTAAGACTGTATAAAATAAGCTGTTTCTCAAAAACTGACAAAAGGATTACTTATACCACAGAGGGAAGAGAATAAAATATTTGTCCTTGAGTACAATAATCCAACACATGCATTTTTCATTTTATAACCCATTGTTTTCTTATAAACATTGCAAATGATACATTTTATGTAGAAATTGATAATTTTTGAACTGATAAAGATGTTGAATCATTAAATGTTATCCATGGTTTTAATGACAATGCACTTTACATGTATAATATAACCCATAAATGGAAGTAGTAAACAAACACATGTGAAGAATTCATTTCAATTAGTTTACTTTCTTGACATGTTGATTTGCCTCAACTACTCGCCCACAACCATATCATATAATCAATGCTTAAGTGTTAGTTGAGGTGTCATTTTCAGCTATATGCAGTGGACCACAAAAAAATAAAGTTTCACAAGTACAAAGTTCAGCTGCTTTCTCATTCCCTTCCTTCTGTTGCAAAGATTATTCCCCAAATCAAATGAATAAAGAAGAGAATTATAGTCTGTATTTTAGGATTGTTAAAGGTTTTTCTGTTTCTGACAGTTTGGCTTTCTTTTGTCATTTTCTCACTTAAATGTTGTAAACTCAGAAAGTGCTAAGCTAAGATTCTTTATGTAGTGTTACACATGCCATAAGACAATATTATTTTACCATGTCAAAGTTGTTTGCACCATTTGGAGCACATCTATCATCAAAACTCAATTAAATGGAGTCTTTCTATCTTCAACTAAAACAAACTGTTTACTTAGATTTGCTCAGTGTTTACTTCGCAAGAGGTAGAAGACCCAAATAGCGCAGTAACATAGGTGTCTGGGGATATACTAAGGGTCAAAAAATTTAACCCAAAGAAGGAGGCCTTCTTCTTTGGTTGCAACAAGAGACTTTTCTTTTTCTTTTGCCAAGTAAATGGCAGCATTATAATGTTATTCATACCTCACTGGTGTCCTAACAATTCCTCTATTCAACCTGAAAAGGGATATATTCTCTTTGTTGCAAAGTATTAAATTTGTCCCTAGAGATTAGTGTGTAGGCAGTTTTAAAGGATGAAACAGGATTAGATAAGGTTTCTTTACTGAGAAAGAGTTCTGAAACAGTACAGCAGAAAACCCTCTTGAATTACTTGTATTGAAAAAAATCCTTTGTTTTAACACTTCAAATCGCAAGTCAAATTTATTAAATTATTAGTTGACAAAACGTTTCTTTGTGAGGTTTTGTGAAGGGTAGGTAAGTTACAAATAGAAAAAAAATTGACACTTGCCTTAATTGTATTTGAAATTTTATCTTTGAAATCCCTCTATGGCATTTATAATTTAAATATGTTCTAAGAGATGATATAAAAAGATTATAGTAATTGTAGTTATCTACTTAAAGATTCAGAATGTTTCTGCCTTTCTTACTGCTATTTAGAAGGGGTGAAAATTATATTATATATCTCAGAACTCAGCCAACATTTGTTAAGTTTAAAAATGTCAAAATTATGTCAGGGGCAGTTCTGGAAAATATGTTGGAGGATCATTTGGGTTCCTCTTACTTGTTTACAGCTAATAATGTTGTACACCACAGGAGGACATGAATGAGCATTTTCAAGTTTTCAAGAGAAATAGCAAGATGTATTTTCTTCAAAAAGATAAAATAGTCTGTAATATACTGTTTTTCTAGTGATATAATTTTGAGGTTACAAACTTTTCCTAATTATTAATAAAGCTATTATGGGATTTCATGATAAGTTATTTGTGGTTTTGGTTGTTTTTGTAGATGCTAAGGCAGAAGCTGAGTAAAGACGTCCTAGATGAAAATCCTATCTTTTCTTTGACCATATATCATTCTACAACTCATATTTTTGTTGAATGTTGCTAATCACAGGGGGAAAAAAAGTTAAAACAAAAAAGACTTGTAATTGGAACCTCAACTTTTGTTAGAGTAAAAACTCAAGGTTAAAGATTAGGTTTTTGCCATGGGTACAGATTTTAAAATTCAATAAAAAACATTGAGAATATAAGATTTCTTCTAGCAAACCAAAGGGACACTCCCTTTGTGTCTTGATGGCACCATGTTATCTGAAAATCAGGAAACTTCTGTATCGATTCCCCTTTTCACACAGCTCCCAGGTCATCAATCTGCTTATGGCACCGCCCTGCTTATGTCAGCTCCCCACTTACAAACTATCTGTAGTTTCCACTGTCTCCTGAACAAAATTCACACCCTTTGGCTTGATGTTCAAAGCCCTCCAAATCCTTCTCCAAACATCCCGTCACCACGTTTCTGAGTTAATTATGTAAAAGGTTTGTTGATACCGCCTACCTAGACACCTTCATTACTGTAATCTTAGCAAGTTCCGACATGTACCGTGATGCTTTGGGGGCTCTCACAGCATCACTTCCGCTGTCCTCTTCCCGTATTCTGCCTTTCAGTTTTCACTTTGTCTACTTCACCTTTTATCAGCTCGTACCTTAGGGGAATAACTATTTGCTGGTTTGCCTTTACCAGTTTTCACTGTGTAGGTCACAGTATGAAGACATTCTGGTGTAATACCCCTTGCTGCATGGGAATTTTGAGTCATTTGAAGACAGTTTTGCTATTTATCAGGCAAGGACATTACCATGTTTGCAGGCATCTGCTTGGTAAGTGGCTAAAAATGACTCCAGTGTTTCTCCTGATTTTCACGTATCCTTTCTAGTCAAAAATAGAAATGAAAGTGTTCGTGTATCTCACAAATGCAACTGAAATGATAAATTCTAAGTTCCGTGGTTAAACAAAAACAAATATGGGATGCTTGTAAACACTCCGATATTGGATTAGATGTTTTCCTCATATTCATCCTGATCTTGAGGTCCTGAAAGTAGAATCCTGTGTTTGATTAAAATATAAAAACAAAAATAAATTCTATCCCATTCTAACATTTTTATGACTACCTGACACTTTTGCATGTCTATTTTAAATTATATTTTGAATGTTTTTCATTTAATTTTGACTATTTTGTGAAAGTAATTCTCTATAGCTAATATGAGAACTTTTGGAAAAATACAATTAACAGAAATTTAAAAAGACCAGATATTGACTGCCTGGAAAAGAGAAAGAAAATATTTAAATAGATGAATACTGTTGTTAGAAAGTATTTATTTTTTCATCTTTCACAGTCCAAGAACAACACTCACTATGATGAGGAGGATCTGAGAAAGGGGCTGCAGGTGAGATTGTCTGTTTGTTGTTGTTGATGATGATGTTGTCGTTTGTTCCAAATTTACTTTAGGGCTTCAAGAACCATAGAAGCCACTGAGGTAAAATCCTAGCTTATTGGCACTTTTGAAGGTGATTTTTTACTTTATAGTGTCCATCCAGTCCAACAATTGAAGAAAAAACTATGCTAACATGATGTGATAAAAATATCTGCTTATCACTTTAGGGTTTTGAGAATCAAATGTGCAATGCCTTCTACTTCAGTCATTGGCCATGTAACCTTACAAATGAGGAAATATGTACCCAAAAGCTCTTGCCCAAGTTAATAGAGTTTGCTTAAGGTAAATTCAGAGTATAATTCAGGTAGCTGCACTCTTCGTCTTGCCCTTTTATCTCAAAGTATAGTGTAAGGCCTCACTTAACAACCTCCATTGCAGGATTCACTCACACCCACACTCACACTGCTCAGACTGGGACAAGTTAGACAGCTAATGAGCCTGATCTTTTAGATGTGGGAGGAAACCAGAGTACCCAGAGGAAGTGGAGCACTCAGAAGAAAATCCATGCAGACATGGAGAAAACATGCAAGTACACATGCACAGTGGCCCTGGATGGGAATGAAGTTATTTTCCTCTTCCATGTTGATCAAAATAATATTATTCAAGAACCTGTTGTATTTGAAATCCTCTTTGACTAGGCCAGATGGATAATTAGATTTGTATAATACTTATGTTTATGTAGTTCAACATGGTTTAGTTTGCCAAGAAGATTTTGGTCAAATGAAACATGGTTTCTGCAGCCATTGGGAGTGGAATTTGAGTATAAAAATCATTGATACATAATTTAGAAATTATTATTTAGGAATGTACAGTAGATTTGAAAATGAAGAATTCAGAGAAAATAAGATATGGTCACTAAAATACTCTTCCTTCACCCAGAGGCTTTAATAATAGCAACTACTATTTACTGAGTGTTTCCATACATTGAAATCACTACACACAAGACTTATTTCATCATTACAATGATCTAATGCTAGGCATTCTCATTCCTATTTTGTAATTGAATAAAAGGAGGCTCAGAATACTCAATGTATCCAAGTTCACACATATAGCCAGTGGCAGAATTGAATCCAGGTGATTTTTACTTAAAATGCAAACATTTTGCTGCTTTAAACTACCAATACTAGTACTACTTAACAGTGATATAGGTTGAAATTGTTCTATATCTTATCAGAATTTTAGAATTTTAAACCTTGCATTTGACATATCATTTAATCATCATAATGACTATCTGAAGATAGGTATTAATATCTCCATTTTCCTGTGAGAATTAGAAAGGCTGAAAAAAACCATACAATGTCCTCAAGAGTACTCTTGATTCCAAAGGAGCCAAAGCAGGTTGTTAGCCAACAGAGGCTGTCTTCTATGTTAACACGACCATTTTTTAGGTGTATTAGTCAGGAGAGGATAAGTCATGTGTTAACAGGCGAATCCAGAATTTTATGGCCTTAAAACAACAAGGGTTATTTCTCACTCATACCTTCTGGCCATTGCAGCTGCAGCCCTGTTCTGAATCAGCATTACTTGATCCAGGTGACAGGGCAACCACTGCCTAGCCCTGAGCTCCTGGGCAGAGGAGCCCAGAAACAATTGGAGACTGGCTTTAAACTTCTGGAGATGGGATCCTGAATGCTGCCAACTCAGGATAAATAATCCTTCCATGGTGGTTGGCTCCACAGAAACAGAAATCAGACTATCTGGGGAATAGCTGAAGTGGGAGCTGGCATAGTGCTGCCAGAATGTGCATATCCATGCACAAGATGATAGGACACTACTGTGTCCTTGATTTGTGCCTCTTCAGATAACTTCAGCTCTTGAATTACTGGGAAAAGACAGGTGAGGTGGTAAAGCAGCTTTCAGGAGTGAAGAAACAAATACCACCAGAGGGACAAACTTTACCTGGAAGCTTATTTCTCTAGCTATTCTCTAGTTCATATTCCAGACTCCACATCAAGTCCACAATTTATAGCTTAATCATTTCTTCTGCTCTGGAAAGGGCACTTATTAAAAAGAATATGATGAATGAGGATAAAAATATTATTAAATCCTAGTGGTAAGTACTATACTTGAGGGAAAAAAAATACCTTAAAGGCTTTCAAAGATGTACTATAAGGATGGATGCCTACTACATTGTTTAGGAAAAAAAAATGTGAAACAACCTAAATACCAACAATATAAAATGGGTTGTTCCACTTCTTTTTAATTGTTTTTATGTTTTAAACGACCTTGTTTATTTTTTCACAATGTAATATTTCTACCCTCAAGTGTGATCACCATGTGGTCCCACCACCAAAGTGCCCAAAGTCCTCCACCCTCTACCAAACTCTCCTCTTTCCAACTTCTCTACTCTTCCTGCTCTTTCTCCGTCCACCTCCCCTCCTGAATATCTCAGATCCAGGTCTGCTTTCAAGGGTCAGTCTTAGTTTGTATTTTTCAGATCCTTTGTTTGTTTTCTCTAGATTCCACATATAGGTGAAACATTGGGCATTTATATTTCTTCTTCTGGCTCACTTGAATTCTATACAGCAATGTAATGATTAAAATGGAATAATACAGATAATGTTAGTCATCTATAGTGGAAAGATCAGGTTATAAAGCTACAGTATTGTATGATCTTTTGTATCAGATAAACATATTTTTAGATAAACAGTGTAAGAAAGATTATCAAGATGTTAAAGGTTATCTTTGGATGATCATTTTAGAGATTTTTATATTTCTGGTGGAGGAACTTGGACAGGGACTTGTCTACATTTTCCAATTTTCACAGTGAATGTTAATACATTTTAAAATATGTGGAAAAAATGAACAGCAATTAAAATAATAACAAGAGCAATAGCATGCCCATTTCAGAAACACTAAATAAAAAAGTCTTTAATCATAAAGAAAACAAAGAACTAAAATTCAGATAACTTGACCTTTCATATCAATCAGGAAATAGCAATTTTTCTTGATCATTCTTGACCACATTCTACTCACATCCAATTCAAATTTTACTTCCTCCCTAGACTCATCTTCTGCACAAAACTGTACATGATTCTGTGACTCCCAATACTCAGAGTTCCACTTCAGCTTGAAAACAATTTACGTGTTTCTTCTTCCCACTAACCTGGTAGTGACTTGGTAGTGGGGATGCAGCCTTTTCTCTCTAGGTATTCTTAAGTTAATATTCCTGATCCCAGACTTCTCCATGCCCATCTGTCCTCTCCATTTCAGGCAGCATCACTTTGATGCAGTACAAATTGAAATGGCATATCTTTTGGAAATTCTTTTTTTTTTTTAGATTGAGGTAACATTCATTTACAATACCGTGTGTGATTCAGCGGTGCAGAGCCACACCTCTTCAGATATAAGTTACCACTCCTACATTTTTTTGGTAATACATACCCCCTAAATCTCAGGGGGAGGTCACTAAAACAGATTTATTTCTTCCTCACATTACTAGTCAGCTGGGGAGCAGTTAAGACTGCCTCCATGCTCTTTTCATTCTGTGATTCATACAGTGAAAGCAACCCTTATCTACTGCATTGGGAAGAGTAATGGCAGAGTCACGCAATAGCGCTCATGGCTTCTGCTTCAACGTGACGTACATCACATCGGCACACAGACCTTTGCAATGAAAGTCCTGTGGTCAGGCCTGGTGTCAGTTCTGCTGAGACTAATAAAAATCTGTCTCAGTGAAGAACTGCAAATAATTGGAAGCAATAATACAATCTGCCACCAGGACAAATAACAGTAATGCCCTTTTTTACATTTTCATATAGTTTCTATAGATATTTATAGTTGAAATGAGAAAAATTGAGTAGGAGTTGCTAACTTTTACTTCCTAATATAATTAGTCTTTATTTGCCAGAAGCCTTAATACAATTTTGCAGTCTAGTTTTGACAAAAGTCAAATCAAATAGCTTAAGTTTTCTGTTCGGGTCCCTGTGACTTAGCAAAATTGAACCTGGGCCACGTGATTAGTAGGAAAATATTTTAAAAATTGATAAAGAAACTGTGCAGCATTCTAACTCTTCAAAGTAGGCAGAGATATTTTGTCTTCAGGACATCAAAACTATTCCTAGATGGATGTTTAAGAACCATGAAGTCCAGTAAGATCTGATGGTATCATCCAAATTATCCAAACCAAGGAATTATATAGCCGTATTATCTATCTAAATGGAGTCCAGGAAGAATCCCTGAAACGCTTAGCCTTATTTTTAAGATTTTCTACCCTGTGCTATAGTTTCCTCTCAATATTCAGAATATTCTGAACAATTCAGATATTTTTCTGAAAAACCCTGCAATGCTTGTATTTTGCTGATTTGCTCCTTGATTTTCTAGTGGATTTAATGTCTGTTGACTAAAAGTTAAGAACTTTATAAAGATTACTTCACTGAAAAACTATTTCAGCAAACTTTGCTAATGTATATTTAAAAAAAAAGACTCATTTGGGTTTTTAAAAAAACTCAAGTGTGGGGCATTTTTTTAAGAGTGCAGCCTCCCTTCATTCAGTGACAGTAATTTGATCTAGGTTTAGGTTAAAAGACATCTTTAGAAACTGGTTTTAAAGAATGGGTAAAAATTATTTGTAATTACCATATCAATTGTTTGTTTATATAGATGCTGCCAAAGTATTTAGGAGTGCTTAAGAACAGTTTCTTTTCTTAAATATATTTATTTTACAGTTTTATTTACATTTACTAGCTTAGTAAAACCTTTCATCATAGATCTATGGGAGACATTGGTTTTCATGTAATTGAAAAAATACAAGCAAAGCTGTTATTTTGCATCACACAGACAAAAGAAAAAATACTGAGTTTCTTTTCAGAATCTGAACATTAAAAAAAGAAACCAATTTAAGACCCACTGTTTATATGTAGACAAAAAGTCTTTCTTTCTGTGCTCCTTGGTAAAATATTTGTAAGGAAACTATATATATATACATATATATGTGTGCGCATATATATATATGCACACACATATGTGTATATATATGATACAGTTATATATAGTTGCAAATACATATGTAAATATATGCATGCCTCTTTATGTGTGTTTATATAAATATAGATATAGATGATATAGATATACATGCATGATAAATTATTTCAGATGTTTTTCTTATAATGAAGAATTAGAGCCTTATCACTTTCCTGGAAAGGGTGTTCAATATATAAGTGCATTGTTGGGAGAGAAGCAAAATACAGGGTACATGCTGCTCTGAAACCACTTGTCTTGGGAAAATAGAGGTAGACCAGTCAGCTAAACTGGTCTTTGCATACAACGCCACAGAGGAACGTCAGTCTTCCTAAATACTGTTAGCCTTGACTACGCCCAACGAAGTTAGTCACTGTTAGAATGTATTTACAAAATATTCAAAAAATGGTTGCAGCATCACATGTTGACAATGTTATGTGTGCATTAGAGATGAAAGCAGTAGGAGCTCTCCCTTTCAGCAAGACTATATTCTAAGCTCATGAGCCCACATTGTCTGTCTCTCACATAGTGGTGCTATGAGAGTGTGCTGCCACATTACTTTGTACAATTTACTGATATATACAAAACAAAGATAGCAATTTTAAATAGTCCTGGATATCATACTTCTCCATTTCAACAGAAAGCTGAAAACAGGCTCCAATTTTAATTCAATGTACAAAAGATTTAATTTATAATTTATGTTGTGAATAATTAAAGTAATACTGAAAGCATTCAGGTTAATTCCAAGATTTGTTTTTTGCTTCTATTTTGGTTGTAAAAGTATGTCAGTTATAAGTGTACCAAACTCATATTTTGTTTGCTAACTTGGTTCAATGAATGATGCTGCCTAGAATCATTACTTTGAATGGAAATATGCTTAACTACACTTCACGTTTTAAAACAGCAGTGTTTTTAAGGCAAGGTGAACACATGATAACAGTCATTCCATAGTTGTAAATTTCTTAAGTTAATAGTTGTATATTACAACAGAATCAAGTACAAGCCAAACTTTTTATATTTTTTGCATTAAACATGAACTGGGTTACTGTATAATTTCAGCATATGACATCCCATTTCAAAAATTATTTTCCATAGGCAGTTATTTATACTTTTAGGCATTTTAATTTCTTGAATTAAAGGACGTAATGTAGGTAAAGATATTCCTATATTTTCAAGTTCTCTTTTGATTGGTAAGGGACAGTGCAGGCCCATCTGTTTTGCAGCAAAGAAAGCCCCAAACCATCTGTGTAGAACCACATGCCAGCTAAAACACAGAGATATGCACAGTTTTTTTGTTATGAAAAATTTTGCAGTATTTTTTTCTGTATTAGTGTGAATAAATTAGCAACAACTAAATTAAAGAAATCTTTAGAGAACATATTAACTTTCTAGTGCCTACAGTAAATTATATCCATTTAGAAAATATGAAAGTTGTATTGTCCCCATATTTTCCTTACTAGTCTGAATTTGCTACTGAAATCACCCATCATCTACAGGGTAAAATAGCTCATTGTTGGTAATGTAAGTTCATTTTTATAAAATTGTTTTTGATTGAGCAGTTCTTTTCCTTTCAAACAATAAATAATTGTGAGTTTTTTAAGCTATAAGAAGTAGTGCAGTAAGATGAATATAGCTAAAATGAATATACTATATTATATTATTTGCACAATAGTTGTCTACTATAGAGCTTGAGAAAGCTTTATGCATATTTTAAAGAAGTTTTTATTTTCCCACTTTTCACTGAAGTAACTCTGTTGAAGTATTTTTTAGAGTCTACTAGAGTAATTGAATATATAAATTAATTATAGGGTTTCAGGAGTCAAGAAGAATATTGAATGATAGAGTAAATGTTAATTATACTTTATAATTCTAAGGCTCCAAGAATTATATTCACATTTAAAAAACACTTCTAGGTTTAGAAATATTTTTACTTTTTAATAATGGGGATTTTGCCTACACAAAGTTGGCTATCTGAGCCAATTTTCTCAAAATCAGTAATACACATGCAGGCCAACAATCTTTAAAAACATCACAAAGACCACTTTCTGATCTTTTCACCAGTCTTCTATCTCCATTCTGCTTTAGTCTAAATGTGATTGCTTTTTGAGGAATTAGAAAATAACAACAGAAATGTGAATGTATATCAGCTCCTAATGCATAGCAAGTATTGATGAAATATGTCACTTACTCTCTGAGGGAGATCTTTTCTATTATGTTTTACAGTGGTGTCGAAATGCTTATTATCTGTTTGAAAAACATTAAAAGCTTTAAATTCAAGCAGCTCATTTTTCATTTTGTTAATTGCATAACATACTAATGTTGCACTAGGTTGTTTTTTTCAGTGGTATAATGATGCAACAATATTTACATACCAACTCTGGTTTTCCTTTAATGGTTTCTATAACAAGATCATAATTTCCTTTAGCATAATCACTGGCAGATTTATTTGGCGTCCCATCTTCGCTCCATTCTGGCTTTGGGGGCCTGGGAGAGAGCACATATACTTTCTCTCCCTTTTACGATTAAGTACACTCTGCTCAAGTACAGGTGTGTGGGTCTGGGAGCAATCCTGCCGAACATCCGTATTAAAAAAGCTTTTAGGATAGAGTATCAGTAGAAAACAACTGATTTCTCTAAGTTCTGCCCAAAAGCTTTAACAAAGTTGTTTTCCCCACCATAATTTCACTGCACAGAGAATATGTGAATATGTGAAAGTAGGTGGCTGGAAGAATATTTCATTAAATTAGTTTCAAGAGATTCATAGGAGAAGTGACATTATTAAAAGGGGTGGCATTTTGGTGCTAAAGTTCTTCTTGTTAACCTAATTGCTGACTCTGAAAACCGTGGTTTCAATCCTGACCTCTATGACACTGCCTGAGAAATCCTTGTGACCTGCCTTTTGCCCATCAGGAGCAGGAAATTATATATATATATATATATATATATATATATATATATATAGTGCCACACGCACTGTAAATTCATCTTCTGGATTTTTTATTTTCCCACACAGAACAATAATAAGGTGTTAGGATTTGTCTGGCTACTTTGCTCAACATGCCTTGGAAGCAGATGAAAACATCGTAATATCACATTCCAAATTTAGCTCCATTTGTCCTGCATAGAGAAACAAAATCAAAAAACAAAAAACAATTTCAAGCTGTTTCCTAAATTGAGCTGATTTCAGAGAAAAATACCATTAATCGGAGCACCACAGATTGGTGCAACTTGTTCTTTGGATGACATTGTATGAGATAACCATAAACCTCTCATTATGCTTCAGAGATAGTTTGTTAAATGCATAGATTCTTTTTAGCTAAGTAGCGAGTGACCTGTTTTAAAACCACAGTAACGGCAGAGTTTTGAAAAGAAAAACTCTTCACACATGATGGAGTTGGGTAAAGCTGTGATTTTCTGCTTGGCTGGAACACAGTCTATGATTCAGTTATAAGGTTAATCAATCTGAAGTAAAATGTAAAGGGATATGCATAAAAGTTACACCTAAATTGGGATCCTGAATGTCTCAGAGGAACATGTATTTATATGTCATCACAGTGGTGTTACTCAAGTTAATTCCATCCCTATCATGAGATCGCTAATGGTTACCTTGAGTGTTGCAAATTCTCTTTGCTATGTGACATCCCTTTCCGAGGAAAAATGGGGACTATGTATCAAAACCTGTGGCATAGGCTTGAGAGAGATTTTTGCACGTGGAAAGCTATATGCGTGTTCATTGCAAGCAATAAATGGAAGATATTTAATGTTTTATTAAGATGTTCTTATAATAACTGAAATTCAGAGCAGAATTTATTTCAATGAACTTGGAAAGCAAAATAAACATTGAACTTATCTGGCATTCCACAATTCAGATACATACTTTAAATGAGATGCGATTAGTTTTCTCTCTTCAACAAAACTATGATCCACACGGTGTGGGCCAGAGATACATTTTACTTTACTCTTCCAAGGGGCCATTTGTTTTTGAAGGTTTTTCTTTTTTTCCCTGTTTTTAATCTGCTCCAAAAGTGTCAAGCTCAACTGCTCCAATACCTGCATAGTCAAGACTTTCTTCTATTTTATAATGTATGTCTGCTTATTCAAGTCTTCAAGACATCCTAGACTTAGGCAAACAGTGTCCAAATGTACCATATTTAGCTTCTATCTCAAAATCTCCCGAGCTGTCAATTTAGGTGTTAAAGAGACCATTTGTAAAGCTTGGCTGGGAATTGCCATTATTGACTGGAATGTGTGTTTATCATTACATTCAATGATGAAAGTGGAACATGTAGCATATGAATAAATGTCAGCAGATGTTTCTTTTAAATGGCCTGATTTCAACCTCCTGTTGTTTGTCTTGAATACAAATATTAAAAAAGGGAAAAAAGGCAGAATTTTTTATGACATAAGTGCAAGGGTAGTTAGATTTTTTTGAAAAACAACAAAAATAATGGCTAGAATATCAGACTGAGAGTGTAAAGTAGAATTAAGAGTTAGTTGCCTGTGCTCGGCTACTCTTGCGGGCTTCTAAACAGAGTTAGCAAAAGGAGGGATTTTTCAGTCTGTGGCTATAGCAAAATTTAATCTTATGGATTTGTGTTTAACAACTGTTATTAATGATTTTTTAAATAACTGAATTTGATTACTGCACGAAGGATGTTTAACTTGGATAAGGTCTTTAAAAAAGTCTCCCTAATTTAGAGACAGACACTAAATGGAAATATTCAGAAGCAAACGGACACTGTTTTCTTCCAAACTCTTACTTTGAAACACTGAACACAGAAAACATATTTTACATATTTTACTGAGGAAAAAGCAACATAAACTCAGCGGTATAAAAATCCAATAGACATTTCATACGGAAAGACACAGGCTCATCCTTTGTTCACTTCTACAGTGATTTTTATGAATGTACTATATTTAGTGGGACTCCTGTGGTTCTTTGGGGGCTGTAAATATTTGGGTGTCATTTGAAGAGGTGTAAAATGACTAGAGACAAATTCTGGGTGGGCTTTAAGAGCAGGGAATGTAGCTTTAAAAATCAGGCACTCATATTAAATTTCCAACATGATTGGTCTAAAATACTCCAGAGAAAATTTTCAAATATAATGTATCTTACAATAAAATTGGTCAGAATTTGTCACCATTTCCACTTTATTTAAATGATAATAATTTGTACTTCAGATCGTAAGGAGCACTACAGTTTAATGCTTACGTCTGTCAAAAAAACGGAACTTTCAAAGCCACTTAAGTTATGAGCAAAGCATGTTCCAAGCTTCAAAAAGGGCAACGACTCAGGGCCGGCTTTTTATCCCTGGTTTTCATTTTGGTAGCAGGATTGTTTGTAGCCCCTGTTAGTGTGGGGCACAGATATCGCATACACAATTAGTCATATTCTCTTAATTTTGAGAGTGCAAAGGCTTAATTGCTTGTGCAATTAACGGAAGCACAATTTTTCTGCCTGTGAAGTAGAAGGCTAGGGTAGAAAGCAAACTGAAACCATTAATGCAATTTTCTGACTTGCATATCAACAAATTATATATGTTTTTCCTATATGTTTAATATTTCTATAGTATTGATCAAAATCTAACCTGGAAAATGGGATATGCTCTCACATAATGCTTAATTACCGCTAAGACAGAGAACATTTTGACAGTCATGCTAATCAAAATGTCAACTTTAATATTTAACAATCAAGCCTTTAATAAAAAAATAGGAATGAAGTATTCTGTTTACTAAAGCTTTCTAGTGGAATAAAACAGTATTTATTTTGATAACCCCTCCAAAACTCAAAATTGAACCAAAATCTGCTTTTTCATTAGTTGGCACATATAAACCATTCATCCTTGCAGGTCAGACGCAGTGAAAACTACACTTATCTACTCTTCTGTTGCTTGGACTGAAAACATGCTCCAGCCATCACTCTCCCCCCCACCCCCCACCCACTAGCTACTGCCCATGCCAAGCCTGCACCGCTCATCACTATGCACACTTTGCACATTCTTTCAGTTTGAAACTTTGCATGACCACTTTCCATCACAAATGTAAACTGGAGTTTCCCTTCTAAAGAACCCACCAATGTCAGGTCACAGCCACCTTCCATTACATTCGTCTCTAATTTTTTTTTTTCTTTTTATGTTTTTTTCTCCTTGCTTGTTCCTTCCTAATCTGTGCACACACACATACCCCCACACTTCAAGTCTGTGAGGCCAATTCCAGGGCTCATCCTCTTCTACCAAAATACTCGACATACGAAATATGAATGCCTATTAATTAACTCTGCTTCACTTAACTATGCTTAACTATGATCAAAATTATGCTCTAAGACTCTGTTATGATGAAAAGGAATTATTAACTAGCTGAAGAGTTCTCTGGATGATTAGAACATGAAAGGACCTGAGAAATGCTGGGATTTAGTTATACCTACTTTGTCACATAAGGAAATGGGAGATTAAGAGAGCAAAGGGAACATGCTATGTTTAGCAGAGAAAGGTGAAGATTCATTCCCTTTGGTCATCTACCTCTACCCATGTACTGGAGCATGATGCAGCCTTTCCCCTGGGTCTTCAATGCATCATGGGCCAAAGGGTATGACACTTAACCTTTCTGGACCTCTGCTTGCTCTCTGAAGTGTGCCAAGTCAACCACAAAAGTGGGAGAGACATAGCAGGCATTCTGTCACAATGTATTACAAATGGAAGGTGTGGGATGGGAATTTATTAGGATTGAATGGAATTAATATTTGCTGATAAGAAATTACATTTAGTCTACAAAGAGAAAAAAACTGAGACAATGTGGAAATTAGCAATAACCTTTTTATAATAATATATCTCATATTTTAGGACTAGGTCAAAAGAAATAGGTGTTCTGACAGGCTTCCAACAGTAAATTATGTCATTTTTTTTATTCCAAATAAGCCAAAGAGGCTTGAAAATACCTTTTTTAGGGAAACAGATTCAATAGAAAATTTGAGGGCTGGATTATATGTGCTCTTCTTACACTAAGGGCCATGATGAGATGACTTAGAGGGATCCTTGTGCCTTCTCGTTGATTCTCTCACTGAAATTGTCAAGAATCTGTCAGAATGTGCTTTAGGAAATAATAATTTGGGGGAGGCAGTGAAATAAAAAACAAATTTCACTTCATAGGTACTCTGTTTGTGTCATTTTGTGACTCTAGAAGATTGGGAGTGTGAGGACAAGGGCATAGCACACAGCAGTTTCAAATGTATTTGACTGTTTTCTTTGAATATCTCATTGTACTAGTGTTCTGGGTCTTTGCATCACATCTAGTTCAATACTCTGATATAATAACTGCTTAACAAAAAGTTTAAAACAGCCTACTAGCATGTCACACTTAAAACTAGAAGGAGCAAGGGCCTCCCTGCTGGCACAACGGCTTAAGCACAGTGCTGTGGAGCTGTCTGCTGCTGTGGGGCGAGTTTGAGTTCGATGCCCAGTCGGGGTGATTCCCACACGGCGCAGCAGACCTCTCCTTCCTCGCCCGCTGCTCCCCTCAGCAGTGTGTTTCACTACATCTGCCTGTTCTGCTCCCTACTCTGTCTCTGGTGAACCCTCTCACCGCCCCACACCTCTGGCCTGCACCCCAGCTTGTATGCATAAATAAATAAATCTTTAAAAACAAACAACAACAACAACAACAACAACAAAAAAACCTAGGAGGAGTAAAGGACTGACTGCTCAGGCCAGAGTTCTTTTCACTTCTCTGGGGTCATCTCAGTGGTCTTCATGGTTCTCACCCTAAGTTGTTTTTAATGCATTTCCAATTTTTTCTTTACCTGGTGTGCAGTTAGGAATAGTTTGTAGCTTCTAATAGTTTAGACTTTAGTTCTCTTTAAACAATAAATCAAAAAATATAAACATGTCAGAGAAGGAAGTTTAGGCATAGTGAGCATAAGGGGAGAGTATCAAGGATAGGTGGTCCTCCCCAGGATATCAACCACCCACTGGCTGCAAAAGTCTTCTTTATCCCAGGCACCCACAATTCTCATCACATGGGGAGACTTGAGGGAGAATAGATGAGAAAGAAGCCAAATGTATTAGTGCCTTCTATGTACAAGGCACTAGGCTGAGTACTTACACAAATTATTTCTTTTATTGTCTAGCTGCTTTGGAAGTTAGGTAGGGTCATAGTCACTTTACAGAAAAGAAAATAAAGGCTTAGTTTCTAGGAAGCACTAGTCAAAGGGCATGGTATTCCTCAGAGTTAACACAGTGAGCAGGTCAGGAAAAAACAGCACAAAAAATAGTTCAGGGGAAAAGAAGGATAAAGATTAAAAATGCACAGCTTTATATGGAGTTTGTTATAATTACTGAAACCAGAAAGCAGCAAGAGTCTTTTAATCCTACACAAAATTTTTTATTGATGATAAGGATAGGGTTTTAATAGAGATGCTTACTTTTTTTAGCAAATAAGGGAACAGATGCAAAGAATTTCCAAGTAGCCTCAAGGCCCAGCATTGGCCAACTCAGGTAGAGTTAAATCTGAGATTATAAATAGAATTCTTAATGCCTTTCTAGATGTTTTACACAGCTAGCAAATTTGGCCCCTAAAGGTATCCTCAGTTCACTGCATTCATCTGTTTTGTTGAGTTTTGTTTCTTTGTCTCTGATCTAAACAACCAATTAAGAGCATTAAGAATTTCTGCGGGCAGTATGTTCCAGAGGTTTCTTATTCTCTTAGTAACTCAACCTTTTGCTTTTCAAACATTCTTAACAAACAATGTTTTCTATATTGTTTCATGTTTTTATGGAGATTGTTATCAGAAACAGAAATTTCTTTCCCTTAAATAACTTTCAAAATTATTAATATAAATGAAAAATTTATTTTATTCATAATTATTAGAAAAGCCATTTAAATTCTCACTTTAACTCTTTAGATATAAAGTGTGCTACTTATAAGGCTGTAAAATATAAAGTTTATGATTTATACTCTATTAAAATGACTAAAAAAAGCTGCACCTAATAATTTTAGTTTCTGTAAAATATCAACAGATATATTAAAATTTTACTCTTCCAATATTACTATCTGACTCATTGTCTTTATATACTAACATTGCCACAGTTAAATCACTATCTATCAAATATAGGAACAGACTGATACAACATGGGATGAGCCAGATATGATCAGATAACTTTTAATCTATGCAATTGTGAATCTCATATTAATGAGGGAATCCACGTCAGAAATTAGTAACAGGAGGTATCTTACAGATGGATGGTGATAAAAAATTCCAATTTAAAATGAAAGTAGCAGCAATGCAAATTAGTGCAAAATGTAACTTTTGTTCACAAAAAAATTAAGGTCAAATTGCACAGATTTAGAATTAAGTGTGTTAATTCCAGACATCGTCAGCAGTCAATTTCTTTAAGAACTTCAATCACTCATCTTTCTCAGACTACCACTTAGGGGAATTGTCTGAGATGAGCATCATATTCTAATTGGTGCTTCCCCGGTCTTTCCACCTTCACCTGTACACTACAAACAAGGAGATGCTCCTCCTTAAAAGCCCATTTTCAAAGAAAAACCAGTTGGAAAATAAAGTCAATGCCTCGAGAGCTGAAATATTCTGTGTGAATATCAGCCCTGGACAGAAGATTGTCAATGAAGAAATCAGAGTTTTGAAGCATTTGGGATCAAAGGAAAGGAATATTTCCTCCCAAACATTTCCAGATTAGAATATGTGGTGAGGAAACTGGAATTTTCAAAACTTGAAAAAAAAGAAAGAAAACATTTTGGCTGATAAGATGCTCCTGAATAAAATATTATCTGAAACAAATGTTTAATTCAGAAAACACCTGCCAATGTAGATGTGCCCTTCAATAAATATGGCATCTCCATCCTCACTTAACATGTTTCTTAGCAATGAAATGTTGGCATTAAATTTAAACATAAGTGCAGTATAAAAGAGGCATATAGCTGTATCGTGTGGACATGGTGTTATAACAGCTAGACCAGGGATTTTCAATGTTTTGAAGTCACAACATTTTTATATTAACACCCTTTAGAGGCCATATTAAGTAGTGAGGTGGCTAATGATACATACAAGAGAATGGTGATATAACTACAGTAATGCCAGTCTTTTGTTAATGATTTATATCAGGAATAATATGAAAATAAAGCTTGTGATATTAGGAGCGTAAAATTTGAAGATAAGGGTCATGATCAAGATAGTAATATTTCCATTTTCCTTTTCATGATTTGTTTTCTGGGTCATGTAAAATATTTTCAAAATGTTTTATATACAAGTGGAAACGTGTATTTTTTGTTTTCTAATGTATGACCTGAGACAAATTTATCTTTGTAGAACAAAGATAACAAAATAATTTAAAGATATGAATGAAAATGGATTCACCCTTTCAGGGCTTTGTAAGTTATCGTCTTCCTAAAAACTTATGATATCAAATAAAAATCTGTAATTTCTGATAAAAACATCCAATGGATATTTTACTTACAATCCATGAAAAGTGGCAGACACTATACAACCTTAACTTGAAGGATAATGTAAAAAAGTTCTGAAACTAGGAAATTTCAATTGTCAAAATAAAGAAAACCAGATGCTACCTTGTTTAAAAGAAAAGTTTCAAAGCACAAGAATATCTTAATTATGGTGACAGTTGTTATATCATATCCTCCAGGTTTGAATTTGCTTGTGAGGAAAAAATGTTTAGAACTTATTTAAACCTATATGTTTATATCCAGAAGACTGTAATTTAAAGATTCATGGAAGTGCTTAATGAAAAGAGCAATTTTTTGTTGAAAATGAATACCATTAATATTACTTTATTCAAGCGTTGGTCTAATGAAGCATTTTGGGTGAGATGTGTTGAAAGCTTTCCACTTGAAATATTTATCTTAATATTATATAAGAGCTTATCAGATTAGCTATTTGATAATACAAGATGTAAGACGATGAGGTACAGTTCATGTAAAATTATATGGGAAAATGGGAAAGGTGGGGAAACATGGAATTAAACCACTCTGAAAATGAGAATACTAGTATTTAGAGGAATTATCCACTATGATTTTGGTGAAGCATAAAAGATGGGCCTTTGGTCTACAAAATGATCGTATAATGTTAAAAATGAAATAGGTGCTGAACACAGAAGTTCCAAAAAATTTTTCATTTAATCAAGGGTTTTCCCAATATCTGTCTCTTTAGTAAGCAATTACAGGGTTTAGTGCATTTATGAACAATCTTAAACCTATTATGAAGAATACTTATATTAATTCAGAATTAATTGAAATCTATGACTCTAAAAACTCATTCTAACAATATTCATTGTTTGTTACATTGCTCAGTGGATTTCTTAAATGCCACCCAGGAGAAACTAAACATTGAGATGATGAAACTCCTATATAAGCTTCTATCCCCAAGAATTTTGATGTCAAGGGATGTTTTTCCTCATATTTTGTTATCAGTTCATCACCTAGAATCAAAGGCCAACATTCTGACTTTTAATACCTAAAAACATGCTTATATTTAAAGGACAATGGAAAGTTATCTGAATTCATATTTACAATATATGTATTTATATGTATATGTATATGTATTTAAGAAGGGATACCAAAAAGTTACATTGGACTCCTTATGAGATAAAGTGACAAATAATTTTGAATTACTTATTTTAAAACAAAGTGTTAGCATGTAAAGTATCACTCAATATTTGCTAATCTCATTATTTCCAAAAGAAAATTTATATAGGAAGTTACTTCCACTTCCTATGCTATGGTACAGCTTATAATAAATCAAGGCTTTTGCTGAGAAAAATTAGGAAAAACTGGGTAACATATAAAGACCTTAACTTGAAGGTATTGGAGAGTTACTGAAACAGCCAGGATTTGAGCAGCAAACTTCTAAAAAAAAAATCTTACCAATACAAGCCCATTTTCTTAATGCTTCTTTTCTTTTAATGTCATATGCCAACTCTTGACTTAGAGCAAGAAGAAAGAATGAAGGTGGAGGCTAGTTGCTACCCACTCCAAAAATTTGAGTTTTGTGTTATTAAGACAGGCAAGATGAGTGGTCCAGCAATACCACACACCCCCTCCCAAATAATATGGAAGAATCTCTTCCCTTCACAGATGTTCCAATTAAGGTGTATTGATTATTAGATGAAGAAGTCAAGCAAGAAGCAATCTAATACAAGATAGAGCACTGTCATTCACATGGGCTTGGGAAGACTCTCAATTGGGAAACCCTGGAAAGCTATACCTTTGGAATCAGTAAATAAAATCAGGTTCCAGTCATTTTGACCCATCATTAGAATAGAATATTCTATTCTTTTGCTGCATGACAGGGCTGATTCCATATCTAGGATGAGCTAATACAAATAACTTCCTACAATCAAACACAATGTCTAAGATTCCACTAAAAATTGCAGTCATACTGACGAAAAATTACCAAAAGAACAAATAGACAGAAGAAATATATACATAGGTAACACAAACATTAGATACCAGATATGGAAGATAAGTTGATTAATATGTTCAAGAAGATAAACAAGTAAGAGAATCTTACCTTACTACTGAAACATACAAAAATAACCAAATAAAAAATTGAGATCCAAAATTTATAGTAACTTAAATTCAAATTTTAAAAGTACACTTAGCAATAGTCTAGAAAGAATTCAAAAGGAACTTGCACATTTGTAAGACAAGTCAGAAAAAGTATCCTGATTAAATCATGGAGAATCAGGGCCTCCCTAGTGGCACAGTGGTTAAGCGCTGCAGTGTGGAGCTGTCGGCAGCAGTGACGCGAGTTCGACACCCAGCCGGAGAGATTCCCACATGGTGCAGCAGACCTCTCCTGCCTCGCCCGCTGCTCCCCTCAGCAGTGTGTTTCCATCGATCTGCTTGTTCTGCTCCCCACTCTGTCTCTGGTGAACCCTCTTGCCGCCCCACACCTCTGGCCTGTACCCCAGCTTGTATGCATAAATAAATAAATCTTTAAAAAAATAAAAAAATAAATCATGGAGAATCAAGTGAATGTAAAGTGCAGATAATGTCATAAGATATATGTGGATTATGGTAAAAATGATCTAGTATACATGTAATGTGATATCTTGAGCATAAAGGGATATTTTGACAAATGACATTGTAGAGATTATCATTGAAAATTTTTCAATGCGGAAGAAAACCTGCAAGGGCAATCCAGAAGTCTCAGGAACTCAAATGAGGCAAATACAAAGAAAATTAAACAAAGGAAATCACAATGAAGTTCTTTAACATAAAACTGGAAAAATAAACATATGTAGGCAAAGAAGAAATCTTAAGAACACCAAAGGGTAAAAAAGGCATTACTTTTAAAAAGTGAAAGAAAGAGAAGTCAGAAGAGAATGAATTATCATTCAAGTACTGAAAAAAAACCCTACTAGATGAGAATTTTATACCCACATCAGATACCCTTCAAAAAATGAAGGTGAAATAAACCTGACATTATTCATAGCATAGCAGTAGACTCATATTAAAGAAACCTAGTAAAATATTTCTTTAATTGAAATGAAAATAAGCCTAAAAGCAAACACAAACACAGAGAGGAATGGTAAGCAATGATAAATGTAAGCTATAGATAGATGACAGATAGAATCCATAAAAAGAAAAAATATATATTTTGTGGTAAAATATATTGTTAGAATTAAAATGTAACGTTAATATAAAAATCAAGAAATGAGCAAATAAAAATAAAATGTTCTAGGTTTCTTGCATTCTCTGAGAGGTAGTAAAAGTGCAAATTAAAAAAATAGATGTTATTGGACTATATATAAAAATCAACAATGATGAATGATGGTTCTATCTATGCTTTTTCAACTTTGCCATATTGTGATGCTATAGGCATGCAGCAGAAACAGCAGTATCATAATGTCTGGTGGTACTGAGCGGCAGTGAGCTGCAGCTCCCAGTCAGAATTTTAGATTTATGATATACTCAACTTATGATAATTTGGGGAGGAGCTAACACAACATAAGCCAAGGAAGAGCTGTATATATTTTCAAGTACACATGTGATATATACCAAAATAGATATTTTACCATGATTGGAATATATTCAACAAATTCCAAAGAATTAAATTATGATGTATTCTCTGACCTTGTTTATTTGGTTAGAAATCTAATTTAAAAAACATATATATATATAAGTAGAAAATCTACAGAAGTTTGAATACTAATTCATACACTTTTATGAATAGATTTAAATTTCCTTAATTTAGTAATAGGTAGCTCTATAAAATCTAAAGTAAATATCATACAAAATGGTGAAACAAAACTTTTCCCCAGTGAGATTGGAAAAGAAGCAAAAATGTCTATTACATTTTTTCTAACATCTAACCAGGATAATAAGAAAAAGATGTAAAAATGAGAGAAGAGAAAGGAAAGGAGAAAAGGGGAGCATTATTTGCAGATGGCAAACTATATGCGATCCAAAGTATTCTATAGTAAAACAATTAGAATTTATCAATAAACTTAACAAGGGAACTGGATAAAAGGTCAATATAAAAATTCATTACATGCCTATATATCACTAACAAAGTGAAATGTGAAAATATACATACAATTTACAATGACATCCCAAAAAAATGCCAAAGAAAAAGTAGCAAAATATGTAAAGGATCATACATATAAAGCTGTAAAACATTACTCAAAGAAATTAAGACTATGAACACTATAAATTATTTACCATGTTTAAGAACAGAAAACAATATTGAAAATTTCATTTCTCTAATAGATAACATATACATTAAATACCTTCCAAATAAAAATTCTTACAGATATTTTAAAATGTGGAAATCAGTGAGATAATTTTAAATGCAAAGAGATAAGTATAACCAAGATAATCTTGGGGCAGCACAAAAGTCAAGGACATACCTTACCAGAAATCAAAACTTAGAACAAAGTGTAATAATTAAGATTGTGTAGCACTTAAAGAAACTTAAAGGAGAATCAAATATATATGTACACATATACACAGTCACTTGATTTATGACAAGGTGACACTGCACAGAAATATGGAAGGAATTATTTTCAATAAATGGGGTTAAGCCAATTAAATATACAAAGTATAAAATTTATAATTGATTCTGACCTCTCAGTACACAGAAAATTAAACTCAGTATCCTGTAGATGTAAAAATAAAAGGTAAATAGGGCCTCCCTGGTGGCGCAGCGGTTGAGTGCTGCGCTGTGGAGCTGTCGGCAGCGGCGATGCGAGTTCGACGCCCAGCCAGGGAGAATCCCACATGGTGCGGCAGACCTCACCTGCCTCACCCGCTGCTCCCCTCAGCAGTGTATTCCTGATCTGCCTGTTCTGCTCCCCGCTCTGTCTCTGGTGAACCCTCTCGCCGCCCCACACCTCTGGCCTATAACCCCAGCTTGTATGTATAAATAAATAAATCTTTAAAAAATAAATAAATAAATAAAAAATAAAAGGTAAGTAGAAGCTTCAAAAAAGGCAAGAGCACAATGTCACACTCTTGGAGTAGTTGAAAATATTTTTAATAAAACACAAAATTCACTAATCTTAAAGGAAAAACCTACATTAAAATTGATTTTGCTCATCCATAGATACCATTAAGACAGTAAAAAAGGCAGACTTTAGAATGGAGAAAACTGTTTGCTAAGCATACATCTCACAAAGGACACACACACTATAAAACTACAAGAGAAAATACCCAATGACTAATAAATACAGGACAAGTGGCCAAATCTTTTTTAGTTGTCAAAGAAGAAAAAATTAGAGTTAGGATATATCACTACATACCCACCAAAATAGCTCTAAGTAAGCAGTGGTTACACCAAACTCTGGTGAGGATATATGCGAAGCAACATCAGAAATTGCTAGTCCAGGCATGAAGTAGCACAATCACTTTGGAAAATCATTTGTTCAAATCTACCACTGCTGAACATACTTTACTACCTAGCATTTCTACTCCTAGATAGAGTTTTTACAGAAATGTATACCTATGTAGCAAAAGATATTCAAGAAGATAAATTGAAGGCAAAAAATGGAAACCACCCATGTCCATCAAAAATTAGAATAAATGAATTTTGGCTATATTTATGTGTTGAAAGATTACACTGAAATGAAAATAAATGAACTGCAATTACACACCACTGCGTGGGTACAACAAAGAGCAAACTGGATGTCACTACCTCATAGATCAAAGGTCAACATAAAACTAATCAGACAAAACAGGAATCAAGATAGTGAAGGCATTTGTGGTGTGATGACTGGATGGAGCAAAGGAGAATTTCTTATATGCTATTAATTTTCTATTCCTTAATCAGTGAGGATTACAAATATGTGTTCACTTATTCAAATATTCAACAATAAGCATACTTATTTTTGCCCATTTTTTGAATATGTGTTTTACTTCAATGATCTTTACTTAACACAAACCAAATAAGTACATGGTGATGTCAACAGACTTCAGAAGAAATGCTTTGTCTTTTCATTTTCTGAACTAATTTGCTATACCAATAAGGAAATTGTTCCATAACACATCTTCCATATTGTCTTCATAGAAACTTTGTTCAATTTTTCCATCAGCAAAGAAAAACTAAGAACTTCAGATTATAAATACCTCCATTCCACAATAACACCTCCAAGTGACAAGCATTATAAAACACACTACATGGATGCTATATGTTAGAATTTTATACACTTGTGCTTCCCACACTCCCCAAATATCAAAATTAATTTTACTGAGAAGTAATTATTTTATTGTGTCCTGGCCACATGCCTATAAAGTAGGGAGTAATCCCGTTGCAAAGGTAAACCAAAAACACAGCTAACACCCATTTGTAATTTTGCTTAAAAAAAAAAAGAGCCACTGATTGATTCAGAACCTGATTTGTGACCTGACAACTCAACTATCCAATTTCTCCTCTGACCTAATCTACCAGAGTTCTCTAGTCCTTCACAGGGACCAGATTCTAACATCCGCAATGGAGAAGTCCATGAGTATTTGTTCCAGATACAAACTGCTTTGGACAGTTGTCCACATTTCTCTCCAGAACTGTTTCTTTTAATGCACCTTTAATTTCTTTGATTATATCAAAAGAGAGCCTGATTGACATGCTAATCAGCATCCAACACCTTAGCTTTACTGTCTTCTACCTAACCTTTAAAGAGGAAGGACATGTCCCCAAATACAAAGTTCTGAGAGTTCCATCAGTGGGAGAGTGAGATAGACTTCTTGATCTTAAAGGAACTGAAGATTTCCATAAGGGAAAACCCAAATGAAACTTCCATGCCAATATATTCAAAATTAGTAATAATGCCGCAAAAGATGTAGTGTGTAGCCTGATAATAAAACATTGTATCCTCCTAAAAACAAGAGTCGAGACACTTCTGAAATTACTGATGGGACCAATTTGCCTTATCTTGCTGGCATCATATTAGTCTATCTGGTCATGCTTCAGTTTCCTCTAAGGACCAGCTTCTTTAGTGTATCTAGTAACTCTAGTTACTTCACAGTTGCATCAAAGAGTCTGACTTCTAAAATTCTCAATTTGTCTTAAGCAGGCTTATAAAGTTGTGACTTCAAAAAGGGGTTCTCTAAAAGCTCTGTGGACCAAATCACTAAAACAATCATTTATTTATTGCCCCTCCCCACAATTATAGACACCAAATTCTTAATAGAAATGTGATTTAATTCAATGGGATAGCTATCCTGAAATTCAGGCTGGAAATTTTTTTTTAAAGATTTATTTTTTATTTATACATACAAGCTGGGGTACAGGCCAGAGGTGCGGGGCGGCGAGAGGGTTCACCAGAGACAGAGCGGGTAGCAGAACAGGCAGATCAGAAATACACTGCTGAGGGGAGCAGCGGGCAAGGCAGGAGAGGTCCACCACGCCATGTGGGATTCTCCCTGGCCGGGCGTCGAACTCGTGTCGCCACTGCCGACAGCTCCACAGCGCAGCGCTTAACCGCTGCACCACCGGGGAGGCCCCAGGCTGGAAAATTTAATGAAGTTTATTTTTCCTAATTTAAAGTCCAGTATGTCCTTCCAGATATTTTCTACATACAATATTCACAAAGAACATTGGCAGGGAGACAAGAATTTTAAATGAGAATTTTGAATAATTCTGCCACCTAGTCTTCTTGGTTTCCATCTATGCCTCTCTAATGTCCACACTACTGGTTATCTAAGTAAATCTCCTTAAAATGCACGTGATTGATATTCCTTAAGAAGTACTATTTACAGGTATATTTTCTTAATTGAGTCCAAAAAACAACTGGCCATTATGATGAACTCTCCTCTTCACATACCATGGTGATCCCTGTTTTCAGTATCTAGTTTTAGCCTCATGAGTTCTTTCACTCAACTGGAAGAAAAGTTTTTCGTCTGCACATATACACATTCACACAGAAACACACTTTTTCCAGGATATAGCTTGTTGATTACAGGGAACTAATCATAAAGATTAACTATTTAGCTATTCAACACTATCCTTTTGAAATGTAGAGTTCCACACAGGCCTATTATTTTAATATAAGAAGTAAAACACTAATGAGAAGTTTTACCTAAAACTGGAACAGAATGCCCAAGTTATTTTGCTCTTGTTTATTCTGAGAGTTCGATGTGGTAGAAATTATTAAATTCTAGATTTGCTCCTATACAAAGGAAGGACTTGGACTGAGAATGAATAAATCTTTAAAGTTTCAAGTTTTTATACTTTTAATTTTTAGTCCTTAAAACTATTGTTGTATTCATGAACAATTAAATTGCATTACAGTCTTTCCTCGTAGAATTTCTTTATGGCATATAATTATAGCATAGAACACCTTTATAGGGTTTCCCTGGTGGTGCAGTAGTTAAGTGCTGCACTGTGGAGCTGTCAGCAGCGGTGACACGAGTTTGATGCCCAGCTGGGAAGATTCCCACATGGCACAGCAGACCTCTCCTGCCTCGCCTGCTGCTCCCCTCAGCAGTGTATTTCTGTCGATCTGCCTGTTCTATTCCCCGCTCTGTCTCTGGTGAACCCTCTCACCACCCCATACCTCTGGCCTGTACCCCTGCTTGTCTACATAAATAAATCTTTTTTTTTAAAGGAAACCTTTATATACCCAAAATATTTTTGAAAGAATATTATAATCAACATGAAAAATAAGTAATTCATTAGCATTTTGCTTCTGAAATTGAAAAAAATGATCTTTGAAAGATATTTCAAAGTCATCCAAGACCAACATGAAGTGTTAGGGGTAAATTGAATTTTATCATCCAAATTTCTCATTGGTTTTCAAGTAACCTTTCACTAAGGCATTGGATTTCCTCATACTGTAGACTACCTCGAGAATATTGATGTTCATTTTAAAAATTTTAAGGGATAATATGCTGAATTATAAGGAACACAAACTTTGAGTATTTGAAAGTGAAGAGAGTTGAGAAGAGTTGCTTTTAGAAAGAGCAAAGAGGACAAGTGAGCAATTTAAAAATGGAATGAATGGAATTTAAAAATGCAAATGAGTGAATCATATTTTTCACAGAAGCCAGATGTCCACTTGCTTCCATGTTACAAATAGTATAAAGGCTTATTTGTAAGTCAAGGTTTACACAATAAAAACAAAATGATGTATTTAGAAAAACAATCTATTGATCCATCTGGTTTCAATGCCTGTATACAAAAGGAGAAAAATAAAGATGGCATTTTGGTTTGCTTCATCACGATTATCAAGATCAGAGTTTATCTTCCTTCAAAAGATCAGTAAATACACACTGCTTTATTTGAAAAATTTTTTTAAGTGCATTTCATGAGCATTCTGTGAGAGGGGCCACAACTTATAAAGGGTCATTTTTCAAAACTAAAATTAAGAACCACTGCTCTTGTAGCTCAGAAATTTATATTTAAAAATCATATTATTTCTGACTTCCTTCAAGCGATTTTAACTCAAAACACAGGTCTAGTGATTTTAAGAATTCAAACACCCTACAAGTAACATTTTTTCTTGAAATAGTTCAATTTAGTAAAGTGGCTAAGAAATTAATACCCTTAGGAAATGGAAAGAAAAAGAAGTTGTGAAAACACTCGACCATAAATAATTGTTGTAATAACAATAATCTATCCTTAAAAATTATGATACCTCAAAAATTGATTAAAAAGTTACATACCCTAGGCAAATAAAAGTTAAAATCCTATCAGTATTTTGTTTATCTATTTTTTTCCATTTGCTTGGCTGAATTTGGGTATTTGTATTGAAATGATTGGTTACACATAGTTGATCCAGTCTAATAGAAACTAAACTGAGAACTGAGAACTTTATTGTAGACTGTGCAAAAACCAAGGTGGTCACTGTATTAGTATCGTATCAATTGAACATTTGTGCATAGGAGAGCATAAAGAGAAAAGAAATGTATGCATGCCCATAGTGCTTAAAAAATCATTCACAGTTGGCCAAAGAATATACTAGAGATCCTGTTTCTTCTATTTTTTGAGTATTCTGTTATAATTTTCTCTTTACTTTTAATATTTTTTTAATTAATGGGACATTGGTTTATCACACTACATATGATTCAGTTTCTTCAATGTACTACCATTACAGTTATCTCACTCCTATTTTTTAAAAAGTTCTCCATAGGAGAGAAGGAATGGAGAATTATCAGTTACTGAAAAACATGCAGGTGGAAGACAACTAACATATCAGTAAGGTTCTTCCACACACAGCCTTTATAATATGCCAGGGAATGTTATGCTATCAAAATTAAGAATATTTTCCAGCTCTCTTCACTAGATCTAGTTCAACCATCTGATTTGAATAGAACATAGCCAACTAAACAGGACTTTTAAAACAAGGGCTAGATAATACACATGAATATTGTACTATTTCTATGATTTTTTAAATGTTTTTGAGCTGAACCGCTGATCTTTTTCTTTCTTCTGTCCATTTTATACAAGTTTGTCAGAATCAGAGAAATATAATACATTGAATACATGGCCAATCAGGGTAGCATTTCATTTCTAAAGCTCTAGAGTAGTTACAAAAGCTACTTCACAGAAGAAACTTTATATTTCACCTAATTCATTTATAGTGACTAAGGTAGGAATTTTACACAGGAACAGGAATTCAGTCAATACTTCCCTCAGTGGGGTTGTTATATTTACACCATATACAAAAAAGAAACATTAATTCTTTATTAGCCTTTGTTGGAGTAGATACAAGCTCATTTGGCCAGGAAATAAACTTGAAATTGTTGTTTGACCTTTTATTTCCTGAAATCACCGTGTCATGTCATATGACTTGAACTCATAATATAGGAAATCATCTAGGGCCTTGCCTCTCTCAGCGTGGTCTGCAGAGCA
The DNA here is from genome assembly GCA_004024925.1 of Scalopus aquaticus. NCBI lineage: Eukaryota > Metazoa > Chordata > Mammalia > Eulipotyphla > Talpidae > Scalopus > Scalopus aquaticus. The sequence goes on along the minus strand of PVIJ01001536.1, from coordinate 126,131 downwards.
GCAGCAGTGCATCACCTTAGAGCTTGTTCAAAATACAAATTTTCCCACCCACCCCAGGCCTACTGAATCAGTACCTTCAATTTAACAAGATCCCCAGGCGATTCATATACAGATTAAATTTGAGAATCACTGGTCTAGATTAGTAGTTCTCGAAGTGTGATCCTCAACCAGCAGCATCAACATCATCTGTAAGTTTGAGAAAATTAAAATTCATCAGTGCAACCCCAGGCCTACTGTACCTTAACAAGTTCTCCAGGTGGTTCTTATGCACATTATAGTTTGAGAATCACTGACCTAGATCATTAAATTCTGATTTTGTTTCAAATATTTTCCACGTACCGAGCCCTCCTGCTACCTGCTCCTTTTTCACACCTGCTAGAAAGAGAATCCTTCTAACACATTGTATAATAGAAGGGAAAAAAATGCTTGTATATTTAGCTGTTCTTGGAAAGACCTAGAAACCCCTCAAATATTTAAAACAGTTTGAGTGTATGTTTCCCTCTTTGGTTTTGTTAATATGCCAGCATCACTCCTGTTATCTCAAAAGATATCATAAAATTCTCAGTCATATTTACTTGTTTACTTTTTCATACATACATATACATATGATTCAAAAAATAGAGATACTGAATGGGTAGAAAGTATTTGTGATATTAATCACACATTTATATTTAGTAGTTACTATTTCCCCCTTCCTTCCTATGAAATATAAAAGAAGACAAGAAAGAAAACCCAATATCAAAATAAATCAGTAGAAGAACTTCACAGAAATGTATATTTTTAAAGCCACAAGAAAAGGAATGTTTAAAAGTCAGTGGCCTCCCAAATAGCTCAAATTTACTTTCAGCCCTCCTGTGGCAATCTGTGGTCTATTGGCAAGAAGCTGACATTATAACATCTTTACTGTCAATCTGGTTAAGTGATCATTTCCTCTATTAAGCCTTTTAGTCTCGAGGTAAAGTTAAGAGCTTGTCCTCCGACTTTCCATAGAAATGTTGATATGCATTTATCATAGCCCTTGTTAAACTGTTGTTTATTTGGTGTATTACTGCATTTACCAGCCTACAAGTATTTTGAAGGTTTAGAACTTTGTTTTAGTGATCTCTGAATAGCTGGTAGCAAACATCGCCATGATCTTCAGTCAATACTCAATAAATAACTTTGAAAGAAAAAATGAAATATCATACTATTCAGATTACACTGTTTTTGAGTGTAAAAACTAAAACAATAACGGAAACATAAGATATCAGAAATAATCTTGCATTCGTTTCTTATGTTGACAATGTTAGGATTCTGTTTGCTTTGTGCCCATCTAGTCCTGGAACAATGATATGGCTTACTCAAATTTATAGGGCTTGATATTGAAAAACCATTGGTTTTTGGTTTTCCCATTGCCCAACACAGCCACTTGAAAGTCCTTGAATGAACCTACCAATTATGTCTTTCACAGTTAAATAATTATTAAGATTATGTTGCATTTCACCTGAACAATTGCCTTTGTTTATTTATTACATATTTTGGAACTATAAAAAATGTTTTTCATTCTGCATCATCATTTTTAAGCCTCAGAGTTCTTACTCTTTGAAACAGATTTTCTCAGTATGTTTTAGGGAAACTGAAATTTTTACAGATCTCATTTTACCTTCCGATGCCTCTTGCTCTGTCCACACCTGCTCTTGAATCCCCTTAATGTTTAAGAAGTTGCACACACACACCAAGAAGAGAGCAGGTAGCATTGCTTGGGAGGATTTCCTTTCTGTGCTTTAGTCCCAAACAAGCACGTGTAATGTTAGGTGACCTTTTGCTCCAGACTACTCAGTCCATTGTATAGTGGCTTCCTTGTCTCAGATGTAGCAAAGAAGAGTTCAGGACTCATATCTTTGAAGTGGAACATCAGAAATTTACCATGTAAAAAAATTCCAAAGATCTTTGTAGCTAGGGAATCAACATTGTTGAAGTATTAAGTCCTTATCCAACAATTTAGTTTTAGCTCCAGCTAAAGCTTCCTTTATGTTTTAGCTCTCCAAATATATTTTAGTTGCGGAAGACTATTCAAGTGTCATGTTTGAAGAAATGTAGATAAATGGGGATACAAAAAAAAAAGAGAGAAAGATAGTCACAATAAAGAAAAATAATGTATACAAATATTCTTAGGAAAGTAATTAATCACCAATTTTACTTTACACTATTTTTTTTGGTTTCTCAGTGAGAATTTTGTATAAGTATCTTGTACAGGTGATAGTCAGTTCATGAAATGCCATCCCTGGGACTGGGAAATGTTTCAGGGCAAATATATTCAAAATATTCTCATTGCGCTAAAGGAAATGCAGTGTGTGCATATGTGCACATACTGCAGACTAAATATGTGACTTGAGAAATTGCAAGGGAAAATATGTTCTTTCTGTAGTCTTCCCCCAACTTCATATACTACAAATGACTACAGAGATGTCATGTCAAAGTCATAATAATTCCTTAACCATGTGAAAAGAGATGGGGAGAAAAATGAATATTGAAAGACGTCTTAAAAGTCAGTGCTAGCAAACATTGACTTATAGCAAATCCCCAGTAAAACAAGTATGAAATAAACAGATTAACTTTAGCATTCAGTTAGTTAAAATATCTAATTTATTTACATCATAGCAAAGGTAATTCCTAAAATAAGATATCTAGACTATATGATCCTGTAAACCTTCGATTCTATGATGTGAGTTAATGATTATTCAGGTCCTTGCCCAAAATGAAATGATGTTACCATAATATAGGAGGAAAACAAATTTCTATAACATTGTGAATGCATCGCTTCTGTAATAGCTGACTTATTTTTTGTTTTGTGTTTTAAATAATGATATTACCTTATTCTTTCTAGTTAAAAAAATACCACAGGAAGAATAAAAATGAAATATATATATAATTAAAAAACTTTGTGCACTAAATTCTATTAAAATTTAATTTGTGAGCAGAAATCTTTTAATATGGATCTGTTTGAAGATATGTGAGCTGGTCCCAAATGATGAATGACCTAGAATGCAGCAACCAGCTGTGGATTTTAAAACCAAAACAGAGAATTTTAATGCCTTGAATTTATCATTGATTATTGTACGTTAGTAATGAAATCCATTTAAAAACTGCAATGCTTTTCTTATTTTGTGAAATCTCAATCTCCCTCCTCCAAGAAAATCAGATTTCAGATGTTTTCACACAGTCAGAACCCTCCAACATGAAATTTATAATCAGAGACTCAGCCCAGATACACATCTACATTCTGTTCAAGTAAAATATCTCTCTTAAATGTTCTCACAGATCAAATCACTGTATTCATTCCTATGTATTATTTCTGCCATTAAAAAAAAAGTGTGCTTTGCAAAGGTTTTTACTCTTTCAAAATTATTGAGATGTCTCTCTGAAAATCAATGGTAGGTTTGGTGACATAATTACTTTAATTCTCTAAAGGCAGGCATTCATAAATGTGGAGCTATGTCTTTTCCTGGTGATAAAGTTCAGTATTTGCTAATTGGTACAATCAGAGAGCAGTGGTTTCAAGGCTGCTGCAGCAGTGTGCTTACCTAAATTGAAGTGCAAGTTAGGTCCATGGTGATAAGCACTCGTTCACCCATAAAAACTGAGAAATTAAATTGCCCAGTAATCATTTTGCAAAGTCACTTGTTCAAAAAGGTGTCTGTTTCAGCCACTACAAAGTAGAGCCATGTAGGGTCTTAACTTTTTCACCCTTCAAAGGACAAGTCACAAAACAAATCACAGAGAAGGGATTCAGCAAACACAGGAGCAGTATCTTCAGCCCACATAAGCTTATTATGTGATCGTGCAGTTATTAGAAATGTATCAGTAAAACAGCAAAGTACCTACATAAAGAATTTCATTTGGGAGGAAAAGTTCATGGAAGTTTATAAATAGCATATCCTTTTAAACATGCACATTCTATAGCTTTCAAAAATAATATTACAGGAGATACAGTACATTTATTCAGTTATTGCTTATACAGCAGGATAAATATCTGTCATTTTATCTATCTTTCTCCCTATAACTAGAAACCTACAGTAATCCATCATTCACTGTATTTGTATTATTAAAGATTTTTTAAGGATACCATAGCTATATTTACATATGTACAACTTGAGGTGCATGGGAAAAAGCAAGTAATCAAGAGCTTCAATTTGGTGTCTTAAGAATTGTCCTCTATTCTTATTATCCTGCGATTGTGTTCAGAGCTTGACAATTTAAAATGGGGGGAAAAAACTTCATACTAGCAATCACCATTTTTCCTGTAATCAAGTCCATACTTCTTTTCATATTCTTACACTGGATTGCTTTTCTCTGTTTATTGTTGTTGCTAAACAAGGTGAGAGTTTAGGCGACATTTTTCAATGATGATTTCTTTTGCAATAACAAAATCTTAAATGCAGTCTCTTTTCCTCCTGCTATGTGCTATCAAATTCATCTTTGTATGGGAGGCACAAACTAAAATGAGTAAATTGCCCTTAGTAGGTAGTACTCTTTTCCAGACACTAGGAAGTAAATTGTCAAAGAGTTACACAGGGATTTAGCTGCATGATTCCCATTGACTTTAATGGGAGTTGCAAGGAAAACACCCCATGGCAAAGCTTAGAAAAGTAGGGGTTAGTTTTCCTCATAGTCTCCACTGTATTCTGTACTCTCTAGTCTTGAACATTCCCTCTTTACATACCTCTCTGTTCTCCCCTTTCTTTGTGCCTTCTCCTACATGATACAAACCTTAGGCCTTTTCATTTAACCATCCACATACAGAGCTAATCAAAACACCACCCCTCACACTGTTTGCAAGTCGCATAATTAAACATCTTTTTATCCAACACCTCAATCTCAACCATCCACTACTGTCTAGTTAATGTGGATAGCTAGGGAAAATATATATTTTTTTATATTTTAAGTTATCTTGTTATCATATTAGCTGGATATATTTTAAACTTGTACTTTTTTCCAAATGACATCAAAATTGCCTAAATTATATTATCTGCTGTGTCTTTAAAAATGTCTGCTTGTATTATCACTTTTGGTATTATTTCATTCTAAGCAGTTTTAGTATTTCCTGGAAGTTTCTGTAAAGCATAAATCTATAAACTACTGGGAAATACAATAGGAATTGCATAGCAGTTATCGTAGCCACTTAAGCAGCAGTTAACTAAAGTGTTTCATAGGACAACTAGTGAACTGCATAATAGATACCATGATGATGTTAGATCCTGGCAGAATAGGTACACGTTTCTATCATAGCTGGGGTATGAAGGACACCCTTGTCTTTGTGATGGAGATGGCAACACCACAATTGCCTGATGTCACTCTTCTATAACACATTTCGACACACACACACATACACACACACACACACTATGAGATTGTTCTAATTCTCTAGCAAGTTTGATTGTGGAGAGAGCCAAACTAGGCTAGCTTTGAGCTAGATTTTTATGAGTGTTTGGTTCTGTATAGAATGCACAAAAGGCCCAATCTTTGTGCCTACCACTTTTTTCATTACTGTGGCATTAATTACAAAGTAAGATGCCAAGTAATTGGCAAGGGGAACACTACTTGCTTATTTATCAGATACCTTTATCCTATGCCCCAGCTTCTCTCCTTTACTGCACTTTTATAATAGATTATCAGGGTAGAAAAGTAAAGGCTCTCTACACATTTACAACCCAACTTACCTTGAATTCTTTGTCTTCTTTCAAATCATACCAGTAAGAAAGGATTTGGACTCAGCGTCATATTAATCAACATGCCATATACAAACACATAAAATCGAAAACAGAGTATGTTCTGCTAAAAACAAATGGTTTATTACCAAAAATCCTCCCAGTTCATTCTTGCACCCATGGATTCATTGTTTCTAAGAAATACTGTGGGAGTGTGCCATAAAATACCAAACTGATTGAGCTAACATCCTGAAATCTCAACACGCGGGGTACCTCAAAAACACACTGGGACATATTTTTTTCTCGACTTGTTGTCTTATTTGCCCCCAGTTATTATCAATTGCTACTGTTCTATCTCTATGTTGATCACGACAAAATATGTTTTTCATAAAATAACACATTTGGCCATAATAACGAGAACCTTGGTTCCATCTTGCCCGATGCCGAATAGCATGTCTCGTGCTGTACCAGCGCAGTTGGCTGTCCAAGGACCCTGATGCCAAATTGTGGAGGATATTCTTGTCGCAGTGACAAATGGCTTGCTGGTGGGCTGTGCAGAGTGTTGTTCTGGCAGCATCAGAGTTGTCTACGTGTCTGTCACTTGGTTAGGCTGCTTCAACACTAGGTGATTTCACTCCCACCCCCTCCCTTGCCTTTTCCTTCAGTGCCTTTTTCAGACTTACCTTTGCTTCCCAGTGAATGGGGGCTTAAACATTCACTTGACAGTGAGCCTATGGAAATGACTCCCGAGCTCTCCGTACAGGTATCTGTAGGGTGAGAGAAGGATTTTTTTTTTCACAGTGCCATACTTGTTTTCCATACAAACCTACAGGCTGCCATTACAGCCACCCACATCCCGTTGGCAATGCACTGACGCAGGGAGCGTCTTAATGAATCCAGACAGAACTGCACAGCCTTCCTGACACAGGGGAAAACCCTGCATTTCAATGGTATTGCAGAGTAATTTATTTCTTTAGTCTGTAAAATGTTGGTCAATATTATCTGATAACAATTCAGCAGAGTGATTATTCTGCTTTTGATATTCTTATTTTTAAAAATAAAAATATTTTAGATTTTTTTTATTAAGTACATTTCTTCAGCGAGGATCTGTCTTTTTTTATAAAAGCAGAAATGTAAATGAGTAGACAATATTCAGTAAACAAATTAGCTTGTAAACATGCTGCACTCTATCCTATCTGGATCTGTTGACTACCTATGAAGGTATATAATTTAATGCCTCTAGATAATTTGGGGGTTAAGTCTAACCAACTGACATTTTGAGATAAATAATAAATAATACTCCTATTTCATTACTGAGTTTATAATTAAGTGTAAATGTAAAGGCATTTTTAAAAGTATAGCTACAGGAAATACAGTATTTTAAGATTGTTTTTTGAAACTGAAAAGGATAATGTAATGAACACAAAAGATGTAGGAGGCCTTTTTTATTTTACGGAATGACAGCAGATTTTTTCCATAAAATATATTCTGCAGCACTGGTGTATTATTTAAGACTCGAGGATGTATAAAAGAAGCTAATGGGTTTTTCACAAAGGATAATATACAGTGGAATAATTCTAAGAGGAAATGAACAGGCTTTTAATCTTGTGAGGAAAAAAAATGTTTGTTTTTACTCCTCTCATATATAAATGTATTTGTTAGTTTTATTGTTAAAACTGTAGCCCTGAATTAAGTAGACTATAACATTCTTCTAAATACTTCAATACAAAGAGATAAGATTTGTTTTCAAAGGGGTAGGCAGGTAGATACAAAGATTTCACTTATATTAATAAGTACAACTAATAACTCTGTAAGTAGGGCTTGGAGAAAGACTGAAAGATATTTTAAGTGCTTCAACTCTCAGGACAAGGAGGTAAAAAGTTCATCCCAAAGTGATATTTAAATTAGTTTGTTTTCCTCGTCACTGCTAATAGGACTTAAGTCAGTCCTCTGGACTGCATGGGTATTTCCAAACTACATGAGCATTATCAAATTATCTTTTCTAGACATTTCGTGTTTTGTTTTATTCTCTAAAACCTGGCAGCACAAACGTTCTAGCTTTCATCACTTAGGAGTATCCACTATGAGACTATTGATCCTAAAATTGCTAAGGTTTTCTAAGAAGGCTGCTTGTTGGTTCTGCACTGTAGTCTCTGAAGTGGTTAAAGCTTTGTTTGTTTGTTTTGTTCTGAATGGCTCTTAATGGATTAAGCTTTAGGCTTTCACCAAAGCAGTAACTGATTGTTAAAGTATCAAGGAATAAACTAACCACAGGGTGTGTGCGTGTGTGTGTGTGTGTGTGTATGTGTGTGTACTGCTAGAGCAAAGTAAATTATGATCTTTAAGATATAAAACTAAGCTAGTATAAATATATGTCAAATAAAATAATTCACTGTATATCTTTAATAAGTCAATTCTCTGCAAATTGCCATGAATTATATTAACCAATACCTACAATGGATTAACACTATTTAATCAAGAATAATTGAATTAAACTCTATAATGACCCACAGCTATTGAGATGAATAATATTAATTACAGTTGCAGCATCACATTTTACTATGAAATTAACATGCCATTGTGTTTTGATCCTAATACTGCTTTTCATAATTTTACCAATAATATTCAAAATGGTGATTCCAAGTTACATAAACTTTAAAAGCTATCACTGGGACTTTAAGTAATATATGCACTTGTCTTCATAATATTATGCTGTGGCTCTGGACTCATATAATTAGGTTTTGTCTTGAGTGTGATATTAAGTAGAGGATTAAGGACTTGATGCGTAAAGAAACACCCATATTTGGAGAAACAGATGGAAAATATGACTATTTTATTCAGTACTAGCTCCTTTCTAGGAAGAGGACCTTATTCAAGGTCTCATTTCTGATGCTCAATGACTGAGATTTATTTAATTCAAAAAATGAAAAACCACTGTACAACCCTTTTATGGGCATGATGGGCAAAACACTACAGGTTGTGGTAAAATCTTCCCTCCAGTTCTCCAGGATAGGCATATACTACCACTTCTGAATACCCCCTTAGCCACTGCTCAAAGAGGGTAACTGTCTCTGGAGGAAAAGGACTAACTGCTCATGGATTTGCTAGGGAACATAATTTTTCCAATGGGAAAAGCATGAAAACCTAGAAGAAGTGGATTAAAATAAAAAGGCCGGCACTTCAGCATCAAGTAACCCAAGATTCACCAGTCAAGGTCCACAGAGTTGGCAGACCTTTGGAAAATTTTCAACATGGCTGTTCCAGAAATTTGCAACACAGCATCTGGGCCTCTCTGATTGTTGTACTTATAATATTGCATTTTGGAAGTACACCATGTTAGAAAGAATTAGGTTAATTTATACATGGAATTAAAAACCTTCCCATTATACCTCTCCACTGTCTTGGACATGGATATTGTATTTCATACTTGTACATATAAGTACAAATGAACAGTTTATTTTACTTCTTAGAACATTAACTCAATTCACTAAATCTCATTTATAAAAGAACAGCAAAAGTTCTCTTTCTTATAAATATCACACACAAAAGATCTGAAACCTTGGAGGGAGTTTCTAATTTCCGTCTCATACTTGTAATAAATGCAATGAACTGAATTGAAACATAGTTTATATTAAAGGGAATGCATAAGCTTCAAAATGAGAGTGCATTTATCATATAGTAAGAATGATCGATTCTGCTATAATGCCAGTGCAGTCTTTGTAATTTTCAGAATTCCATTCAAAGTGCTGATATTCTGATGACAGAACTAACTGCCACTATAACTCCACAGCCTAGCATTAAGAGAAGGGATTTCAATGAGTGCAATAAAAAAGAAGGCAATTTTTCCCCTTGCATGTAATATTCTAAAATTAAGGTGGAGAAAGTATTATAAAACCTAGATGAATACTTTGTGAACAACTAATTTGCTAATTGTGTGACACCCAAGAAGCCAAATGTAGTTAATATTTGTATAAGAAAAGATGATGCATTTATGAAAAGCAAGGCCGCTGTGTCATAATCCTTTCCTAAAGCATTGTACCCAAATAAAGAGAGTGGGGGGTTATAAAGGAGATGGTTTTCACCTTCCTCTTTTCTTTCCTATTTTCAGATCTGGAATACCTCTAATTGACCTAATGTACTTTTATTCATAACATATTGTCAAAAGGAAAACCAACAAGCTGTGTATACAAAAATGTAGGGTCTCTTTTTGGTTGTGCATATTTTTCTGACCTTATTTTCCAAAATTCTCTCATTTTACTTTCTCTATTATTGTTTCCTCTTCCCTACTCATACAACTCTGGTCCATGTCTTGCACTAACCTTCAAGTCTCGTCTCCTAGATCTCTCTCTCTCTCTCTTTCTCTCTATCCTCCTTCTCTCCCCCCCTTCCTCCTCTAGTAGATACCCCACAATTTATTGTAAATAACTGCATATACTTTTAGGATTCATATGTAGCCTAAGAAATTAAATAAAGTAGAAAAGGCAATGCCAAAATAGGGCAAAAAAGGTGGAACTTGAGTAGTGCTAATAGTAAGATACATTATCTTCATATTTGCTCCTCAATTTATCCTCAACTTTCACTATACATACATTATAAACACATTAAGAAAAAAGTGAGAAGGAAAAACCCTCTCCTACACAATTTTTCTCCAGATTTTAAATCACAGATATTTCTCTGTCATTTTTCTTTTTTACTCCTTTGTCATAGAAAGGAGGAGGGGGGCAGAGGAATGACATGGTACAGGACACACCCCTAATCTTCTTCCCTGTTTACACCACCACCTACAAATGAGGAAGAAACTTTTCAGAGTTTGAATTAAAAGCTTTGGCCTCTCCTATAGACAGGGATGCACAATGCGGAAATAGTGTTTGTTAACCAGGCTGAACCATTAAAAAGATCACACACGACAGGGTAGCTGTAGAAACTCTTTGGGATTTAGCCATACTAGGTTAACTAAATGGGAAGCCACTAAATTAGGTGAACTTTCCTGACCCCCAGATATTCAAAAGCCCAAGTTTATATAGGACCTTTAAAAAATTGCTTTACGAAGACTTAAAAAAAATTCTTGTGGATGAAAGAGTACTTGGTACATAGGCTATATTCCATCTAAGAGTAGAAACATGTTTGCATTTTGAAAAGAAAAGCATAAATCCTTCTATGACTGACAGTCATAGGACTTGGGTTATAGATACCACATTAGAAAGATGAAGCACAATTTTAAATCATTCAAAAAAATTATTCTCCAGGTTTTCACTGCATTCTAGAACATAGAGAACACAATTGGAAATAAAGGATAATTACAATAAAAGCTGAAGTGTATTTTGAATCTAATGAGGAACTGGTCCCTCTTTATACAATATAGCTCCTATACAAGTTTATAAAATGTATCTGATTTTTGGATCACAGAAATAATAAACACTTAAGGCTCCAGTAACTTAAAAACATATCCTTTGCAAAAGAATCTTCACTTTGCTAGTTGGAACTGTGAAATGTGGGCAGGGAAGAATTTCAAAGCACATTATTTATTTGTATATACACTGCCAGGATTTGCCTTCTCTTCTTATTCTCAGCATTTCAAATGAAAATGCTGACCTCCTTCTAAGAAGTTCTAAGGGACTGCCCTTTTATATCTATGTATATTCTGAATACTTGAAGTGATAGAATTATATAAGCAATTCCAAATAGTAGTAATACTACTCATTTGCATTTGTTAATGTAAAGGTTTGTGTACATCACTTTTTGAATGATTACAATCTGAATGATTACAAAACATTTAATCATGAGTACATTTTTATTGAATTAATTCTAATAGAGGGTAAGTTTTATTGTAATAATGCAGGATTAGGTAGAAAACAGAGAGATAGATGTGACTATGAATATAGATCTACACATATAGAACTTCAGTATATGTAATGGGGACAGGTTTTGACATGGAGTAGTCTTCTGCTCTAAGGTTGACTATTTTCCTTTAAGTCAACTGCATGCAGTACTTAATATCTATTTTTAAACAATTATGAATCAAAGTTATCATAGCTTTTTATGATTGGAAGGCACCAACTTTTAGCATAAATGGAGGGTTAAATTTCCTCAAGAAGCAAGAATTGTCAAGAATAACATATAATAAATGTCCTATGGCAGTCCAGACCCCATTTTGTGAGTCTCTTCTGAAGAAAGTTTCAATTGCACTTCTATTTCTTTCTTTTTTTTTTTAAAGATTTATTTATTTATGCATACAAACTGGGGTACAGACCCGAGGCGTGGGGCAGCAAGAGGGGTCACCAGAGACAGAGTGGGAAGCAGCACAGGCAGATCGATGGAAACACATTGCTGAGGGGAGCAGTGGACGAGGTAGGAGAGTTCTGGCATGCCATGTGGGAATCTCCCCAGCCAGGCGTCAAACTCACGTAGCCGGCTGCCGACAGCTCCACAGCACAGTGCTTAACCGCTGAGCCACTAGGGAGGCCCGAGCACTTCTATTTCTTAATGATCTCACTACAGTGTAGCTCTTCCAGCTTCCCCAGAGCATTGCTCTGCATCATAAATGTTCAGCAACATGAGTGTTGAATGACTCAAAGTTTTTAGAAGAGAAATTGTATCCAGGCTAGGTTCCATTGCTACCAATTACCTTTTCCTTGAAGAGTGACAATCTCTAACTCTCATTTTGGAAGGCTTCATATTATTCTGAAGTGTAACACACATATGTACACACACACACACACACACACACACACACACACACACACACTCATTTAAACTAATTTCAAAAATAAATGTTGAGTTATCTCCCAATACCACCCATACACCCCATCCCATGAACAGTCTTCATACTTTTCCCAGAAGGATTATGATGAAAAGAATAAGGAAAACGTATTTTAAGTCAAACAAAAAATAAGTGTTAGAGTCCATTAAAAGTAATCACTACCACGAATAGCAATGAATCAGTGCAAATGAATGATGCCATGGTCAGTGGATTTCTTTTTATAGGTAATTTCAATATACACAAGCATTCACAGTCATCTAGAGTTGAATATAGGAAGAATTATGAAGCATCTACTATGTGTCAGGCACCAGACAAATCAATCAGGATGAAGAATTGTACAAAGTTTGAGAGAAGTAGATTTTTTTCTAAGCTTTCTATATAAATTACTTTAATCCACTTAAAGTTAAGACATCTCCAATAAAAGGATGTTAGGCATTTTGTACTCTTTGACTTTGATATTGTGCTTAGGAAAGAATTCCTGGCACATAGTAAAAACTTAAATATTTGTTGAATAGTTATAAGTACTTTTCAAAGGCAAAATAAATCATCTGCCACTTTTAATGTATTTGGAAAGACATCAAGAAATGGCTATTGTAAGGAAGATTGCAGATGCTAGTTAAGATAATCTGTGTAGTAGTTTATTTATTCTGCTATAGAATTTTTGTTCAGAACCCCTGGGGGGAAACTTTTGTTGTGATTATTTCTAGGATGGCAGTCAGAGACTCTTCTCCAGAACAAAGTCTCAAACCAAGTCCATGTCCTCTCTTCATGTCCCTGCCATTTAACCATCCAGTTGTTAACACATTTTAAAATCTGACAGGTTATTTCACTTCCAAAATGATACTAAGAGTCACACATGTCAGAACTCCATTTGATAAGTTGTGTTCGTTTCAAATATGGAATGTGAGCACTGAATCCTCAGTCTTTAAATCCTGCAAAGTGTATCAATAATTATGCCAAATCCATCCAACAGTTGATTGAGGTGTTTTCAGTTTGATATGGGTGTCAAAAAACGAATATTAGCTTTATTCAGATCTCTGCCTGATATGCTGAATGGAAAAAAATCCATTCACACACCACAGATTTATTCCCAGCACTGGAAATAGGGAAAGGTATCTCAGATTCTGCACACATTTTCTTTGTGGTTACAGAGGTGACTTTGCCACCTGGTATCCTGTCCTTCC